>JAKUCM010006840.1:0-31666 GCA_023374145.1 Lepidium sativum | reverse complement strand
CTGATGGATAACTTAAAGCTTGTTGGTATTCATGTCACTCTCAAGGGAGTGAACTACTTGTTATGGTCTAGAACCATAAAATCTGTGTTGTGTGGTCGTGGACTTTGGGCTCATGTTGAAGGAGGAGCTCCAAAGAGGATGGCTAGGTCTGTTGAAAAAGAAAAGAAAGGTGAAGCTAGTGGAGTTGTGGCTGTAGAGGATGAGGACGCTAAGTGGTACCAAGATGACCAAGTAGCTCTTGTTATCATGCAAAGCTCTCTTGACCCAGCAATCCATGAAGCTTATTCCTACTGTGAGAGTGCTAAGCAATTATGGGACACTCTCAAGAAGGTTTATGGCAACCTATCAAACCTCAGCCGTGTGTATGAGGTGAAGAAAGCTATCAATGATCTCAGCCAAGAAGATATGGAGTTCACTCAATGGTTTGGGAAGTATAGATCTCTTTGGGCTGAGCTTGACATGCTAAGACCCCCAACGGTGGACCCAACGGTGATAGGTGAAAGACTTGAGCAAGACAAGGTCTTTGGTCTTATGATGAACCTAAACCCAGCCTATGGTGACCTAGTTAGGCATCTTTTGAGGCAAGACAAGCTGCCAAGCTTGGAGGAAGTGTGTGGATCCATTCAAAGAGAACAAGGTTCAAGAAGTCTTCTTGGTGGTAAGGGGGAGCTTACTATGGCTAACAAAGCTTCATACCGACCAGAGGAGAAGAAGGTGTGGATATGTGACCATTGCAAGAAGAAAGGTCACTCTAAGGACCGCTGTTGGATACTTCATCCCCACCTCAAGCAAAACAGATGGGAAAAGGCAAAAGCGAATCTTGCAACTGAAGGAATGGAGGCTCAAACCATCACAGCATCCAGCACATCATCTCAAATGGTTGAAGGAAAGGCTATGACTGTAAACCACAATGAATATGTGAAGAAATCAGACCTTGAGGAGCTCATCAAATCCATCAATGCACTCAAAGATTCTGGTATCTCTTATCATGCTTCAAAATTTTCGGATCAAATTGTGGTAGATTCTGGTGCATCTCATAATATGATTAAGAACCCTAGGTTGATTAGCAATTTGAAACCAGCCTTAGGGAATGTGATTATTGCTGATGGTAAAAGAGTTCCTATTAGAGGCATTGGTGATTTAAAATTGTTTGATAAGAGCTCTAAAGCCCTTTACATGCCATCATTTACCTCAAATTTGTTGAGTGTAAGCAAGACTGTTAGTGATCTTAATTGTAGAGCTATATTTGAGCCTAACAAAGTTTGTTTTCAGGATATTAAGAGTGGCAAAGTCCTTGGAGAAGGTGTCACCAAAAATGGATTATATCTCCTTGAAGATGTGGAGAAAGATCCGAATTTATCTTTACCTTTATCTTGCTTATCTAGTTCTTGTAGTAATGATGAGAATGTTTTATGGCATGCTAGACTTGGTCATCCTCATTCACGTGCTTTAGGATTGTTATTGCCTAGTATTTCCTTTAAAAATGATGATTGTGAGGCTTGTATACTTGGTAAACATTGTAGATCGGTGTTTCCCAAGTCCTCAACCGTTTATGAACATTGTTTTGAATTAATTCACTCAGATGTGTGGTCTTCTCCTTGTGAGTCTAGAGAAAACCATAAGTATTTTGTCACCTTTATAGATGAGAAATCCAAGTACACTTGGTTAACTTTGTTACCTTCAAAAGATAGGGTGCTAGAGGCTTTTACCAATTTCCAAACCTATGTGACTAACCATTATAATGCAAAGATTAAAATCATAAGAACAGATAATGGAGGTGAATACACAAGCAACTCATTCAAACAACTTGTAGCCAAACTCGGAATAATGCATCAAACAAGCTGCCCGTACACCCCTCAACAAAATGGTGTGGCTGAAAGGAAGAATAGACACCTTATGGAGGTTGCTAGAGCCATGATGTTCCACACTAATGTCCCAAAACGTTTTTGGAGTGATGCGGTGATGACAGCTTGTTACGTGATTAATCGACTTCCTACCAAAGTGTTAAAGGATGTCTCTCCATTTGAGGTACTAACTCAAACAAAACCATCAATTAATCATTTACGTGTGTTTGGTTGTGTTGGCTTTGTTTTGGTACCAGGAGATCAAAGAAACAAGTTAGAGGCTAAAAGTACTAAAGGAGTGTTTGTTGGATACTCGACAACTCAAAAAGGATATAAGTGTTACATCCCAGAGATGAGGAGGGTGCTTGTATCTCGGGATGTGAAGTTTATAGAGACAAAGGGGTACTATGACGTAAAGAATTGGTCAGAGTTACAAGGACTATCTGAAAATGCTCAATCAGGTCCCTCAAGTCGTGCCACTTCCTTGCGAAACATTTTGGAGAAGATTGGAGTGGTGGCTGCCAATCCTCCTCAATCCACATCCCATGATGCCACGCCTCGACAACATCACTCATCTGTTGACGGTCGAATCCACCATAGGACTGATGATGGTCCAAGTACACTTGCCAACAATAACCCGAGTGTTGATAACCATGTGACTATAAACCAATATGAGGAGGACTCAAACAGTGTTCCGATAAATGAGGAGGAGTCAGCACCCTTGGGAGAAAACCATGCAGAGGCAGAATCAAGTGCTAATGAACCACCAAACCAACTTCTAAGGCGTAGCACAAGAGTGAGGAAGAATCCATCCAATTGGGTTAACACACGTGTGTACTATAACAACAAGGCAGTAGCTCATCCAACACAAGTTATGTGCACCTTAGCCCACGTTCCAATAGCTCATCAAGCTTTTACCAGCAAGATTGATCAACACTTCATCCCTAATACCTATGAAGAAGCCAAGGAGCACAAGGTTTGGAGAGATGCTGTGGATAATGAGCATGGAGCAATGGAGAGGAATCACACTTGGGACGAATCTGAACTTCCAAAAGGGAAGAAGGCTGTAACGTCAAGATGGCTTTTCACCATCAAATACAAAAGTAATGGAGAAATTGAACGCCACAAATCAAGACTTGTAGCGAGGGGGTTTACTCAAACCTATGGAGAAGACTACCACGACACATTTGCTCCGGTTGCCAAACTCCATACGGTACGTGTAGTGTTGTCTTTAGCTACTAATCTTGATTGGGAATTGTGGCAGATGGATGTCAAGAATGCATTCCTACAAGGAGAACTGGAGGATGAGGTATACATGCATCCTCCACCGGGATTGGAGCACATTGTGGCACCAGGAAATGTCTTAAGGCTTCGGAAAGCTATCTATGGTCTTAAACAATCTCCTAGAGCTTGGTATCATAAGTTGAGTCAAACCTTACGTGACCATGGATTTAGGAAGTCTGAGGCAGACCACACCCTCTTCACACTACAAGGTAAGGATGGAATTGTTGTTGTCCTTGTGTATGTGGATGATATCATCATCACCGGGAGTGACAAAACGGGTATCAAAGGTATCAAAACACACCTTCATTCTGTTTTTGACATTAAGGATTTGGGCGAAATGAAGTACTTTCTTGGCATTGAAGTGTGCCGATCGAAGGAAGGCCTCTTCTTGTCTCAAAGGAAGTACACATTTGATCTTTTGAATGAGTGTGATGTAGGTACAAGGATTGCAAAGACACCACTTGAGGATGCCTACAAAGCAACGTGCAAGGGGGAGAAAGATGATGAACCATTTGAAGATGTACATCTATACAGGAAAATGGTTGGTAAGTTGATTTATCTTACTATAACTAGACCGGATTTGTGTTTTGCAGTGAACCGAGTAAGTCAACATATGCAAGCACCAAAGAAGTGCCATTGGGAAATGGTGGATCGCATCTTGAGATATCTCAAAGGAACTTCAGAGCAAGGCATATGGATGGGAAGAAATGACAACACAACTCTTGTTGGATACTGTGATGCGGATTGGGCTGGAGATAGGCAAGACCGCAAGTCTACCACCGGATATTGCACGTTCCTTGGAGGCAATTTAGTCACTTGGAAGAGCAAGAAGCAGAAGGTGGTGTCATGCTCAAGTGCCGAGGCTGAATATAGAGCTATGAGAAAGCTCACAGATGAACTTATATGGCTAAAGGCGTTGCTCAAAGATTTGGGGATTGAGACTCAAGAACCAATCACAATGCATTGTGATAATCAAGCTGCCATTCACATTGCCTCTAACTCAGTCTTCCATGAAAGAACAAAGCATATAGAGGTTGATTGCCACAAGGTTCGAGAAAAGGTGGAGCAAGGAGTGATCTTGCCATGTTACACAAGGAGCTCAGATCAATTGGCTGACATTTTCACTAAGGCTGCAAGCTCAAAGGTGTGTGAGTTTGTATATGAGAAGCTTGGACTAATTAATTTGTCCAAGGCGTAACAATGAACCATACTCTTTTTCCCTTAGTTGGTTTTGTCCCAAAAAGGGTTTTCCACTAAGGTTTTTAACGAGGTGGGGAGTTACAACTTTCAAGCTTGTTCCTAATGATCCACATTATGGATTCAAGCTTGAGGGGGAGTGTTAAACTAAAAGAGTTAAATAGCTGGAGTATAAGACAAGCTTCAGTTGGAGTGCTAAACAAGGAACCGAGTAAAAGGAAGGGTCTAACTACAAAGAAGAACTTGGTTAGCATTGTTGGAAAGGAACTAAGTCACATGTGTGGTAACTTGGCTCAGAAAAGTCACATGTGACTCCTTGAAGACCGTTGCCACATATTGGGAAAAGTCTTCCCTTCCCTTTTGTTATGGCAGATTTGGTTTGTACCCATTTCGGGTAAGTTTTGTCTTTAGTGTTTGGACTGTATAAAAGAGTGTAATGTGTATGTATAGGTAGGGTTTTCGTGTGCTCTTACTATATATATGTTGTAAACCACATTTGTAAAGCTTAAGAAATGAGAAGACTCTTCTTCCAACTCTCTCTTTCTCAGCCATACTCTCCTCAATTCTCAATCAGATTCTCTTCTTCTCTAATCACATACTATTGAGAATTTTCACACTCAATATATGCAGAATAGCGGTTCTGATCAAACATCAGGATGAAAGAATGATCATCGTAAGCAATTCTTGGATTATATTTTGGGGGATCAAATTGGATTATAGATGATCACACTTATACCACCTCGATGTTATTCGTCAGATTTCAGTTAGTAATTCTTGAAGACTGCAGAAAAGGAAAAGAAGCTCAGGTCAAATGCTACTCCGAGTAGTGGCAGGTTCTCTGTTTAAGCTTTGCACATTAATTATTTTTGCATTCTAGAGGTAAGCTTGTAACTTTAGATGCCCACTTTCAGTTTCAGTAATTGCAAACCTTTTTATCTCAATACATTATTGCTTTATTGCTTCTACAGGTCAAACATAGGTAGTCTTGTTCACAGAAGAAGCTAAAAAAAAGGTTGGTTGCTCATGGGAAAGCGGATTTTAGGGCAAAGGACGACAGAAGTATTAGGGTTTGTGCTTCTGTTATCTTAACCCTCTGATCATGTATATAGCCACTACAAGCTTGCTAGCTTGACATATATGAATGGTTTCACTTTGAAAATAAGGGTTTTGGGAGGAAATAGATTAGGAATAAGTTTGGTGTACAGAAAAAGTGCATATATGTATATATAACACATGTAGATGCATAAAGAATGGTGGAATCAATATCTGATTCTTTTGGGTAGTTAAAGTAGTCTTCCTGCTACACACTTTCTTAAGGCATAGAAGTGTTGGTAAGATTGTTAGGTAGCTTTTAATATGTCCTCTTGAGTGTGAGTCCTCTGCTACTGTGCTCGCTTAGCTTCGTGTCTGCATATAACATTGTACCTTCAGGGTTGTTATCTTTTACATGTTTGTACAGTTTCTTCTAGACAGATAAATTGTTTCCCAGAATCTTACAATACAACTCCTTTCTTAGCAACTAAATTTAAATTATATCCTGTCTTATCAGTTGAGTTAGGTCCATCCATCCATATGGTTGGATTTTGTCAGTATTGGGAAATAATTATCCGAGTAATGGTGTTCAGATCTCCAAGTAAAACTGAATGTGGGAGACGTTATTAGTCAAATTAACCAAATTTATTGAATCAATGATGTCCCAGTGTTTTTTCACCACTTCCTCTCTTTTCTTTTTCTTATAATCTTTATTCATTTTTCCCTCCCCTGATTTAAAATATATCAAAAATTATCCTTTGTTTGATTTCACTTTGGAGTACAACATTCGTCCCAAAATTGTTTCACATGAACTGTATTTGAAAACTGTTTAAAAGAATAATAATTATTTTAGTTAATAAAATAAATAAACTTCACACCCAAAAAAAGAGACTAAGACCAACTCCATTACAATATTTTGGTTAAAAATAATAAAAGATTTTAACTTAAGAAACCCAGGTAGAATTTTAATTTTATTAGGTTCCATTGGTAGAAACCCAATAGGAGTTCTTAAAAAAAATTTAATTAAAAAACTTATGAAATTAAAAATTATAAATACATATTACATAATCCCTGCAGACAAGCAAACGAAGAGAAAAGAAGCGTAAGAAAGTATGTCATTGGGCTAAGTATGAATGGCAAGCAGTGATGCGGCAATTGATCGTTTGTTTTACAAGAGCATAGGAACAGCCTATGTGGTCTTCCAGACAAACAATACACATTGGTACTTGATACTATAAACAAGACCAAGAACAAGAAACCTGCACGAAGGAAGAACAAGAAACACCATTTGTTAGAAACTCTGTATCTGAGAACCAACATGTATGAGATTGCAAATTTAACTTGCATAACCAACATTACAAACTACAAATTGCAGACCAACATTACAAACTACAAATTACAGACTACATTACAAACATAATAAGCAATAAGAAAAATGCAACATTACACATCAAGTCCATACAAATTGCAGAACCAACATTACAGACTTTGATGATTCACAACCCAGTGAACATGATCTTTCTTACGCTAAGTTTTCTACACATATAAAGAAATCAGCAAAATTGTACTCAAAAAGAATCTGCTCATTTACTAACTTCAAAAGGTATGTATTGCTCAAACTTTTAAACTTCATTTGATAGATGACCTGAAATGTTCAGTGAAGTGCTCTTTTCAGAATTCGTTATCTGAGAATTGTATACACATTATGCAACTGTCATAAGCTTATCACCAATCTTCCATAAACCTAAAAACTTTGTAATATGAACACATATGTATTCATATTATGCAACTGCCCCAAGCTCATTACCAATCTTCCGTAAACTTATAAGATAATGAAGACATATGTATTGAAATTAACGCAAATTATAAATTCTGAAACCAGCAAACAATATGAACATTCATGATCAATCCAAGGAATGGAAGAGATATAGCCTAAGCGAAACAAAAACTGAACATATATAACTTTACCCATTTCAAAAGCACAAATTCAGTAGAAATCAAGACCAGATAGTTTACTAATCCAATTGGGTTTTTAAGGAATAGGAAAATGTTGATTTAGGGATCAAATTTTGAATGATTAGACAGAGAAAATCAATAAGTTTCCAAACAAATCGAGACACACAATAGAAACGAAAACGGAATCCAGGAAACAGAAAAAAGGGGTAAATAAAAATCAAAGAAATCTGAAAATTTCATACCTCCTTCGATGTATGCCATTGAAGTAACATGATTGATGCTCGGCGAGAATCCACAAGAAGAAAGAGGCAAAACTGGATCGGCGAGAAGAATACCTCACTACGATGATTCTCGGTGGCTCGCGAAACTGGCTCGAAGTAGAAAGAGGTGAAGAGTCAAAGACAAGGCAAATAACCGGTTCTTAAATCTCCTAATTAAGAACCGATCCTTAGCCAAAAATTCATTTAATCAAATTTTTTAGAAAGAATTGCTCAAATAGAGCAAAATTATAGTGTAATTACTAGAATAGTTTTTGTCAAAAAAAAAGAAAGCGTCAAGGGTGTAATTACGGTTACACCCTTGAAACAAAAAACTGACGTCTTCTTCTATTTTCTTTTTCTCAGGTTAGTTTCATACCCGAAAAAGAAAGAAACCTATACTGTAAACCGTCGTCGTTAACTTCCCTTGATTTTGTTTCTTCCTCATCTTACTCAACGTATTCTTCGCTGTATTTCATACTCGTTGTCTTCTTCTTCATCTTGTTCTTTTACTCGTCGTCTTCATTGTCGGTAAGTTTCTTCTTCCTCTGCTCCTCTTCTGCTTTTTCTTCTTTTTCGTAAGGGCATTTGGGTTTAGGGTTGACGTAGACATTGGGTTTCTCGATTTTGCGACATTTCGATTTTTCAATTTTGCGACATTTGGGTTTTTGTTCTTCACTAACTTATTCTGTGTCTAGTAGATTTCTTCCCCAGTCTGAGCCAATGTGATATAGTTCGTAATTAGTTGTGAGGGTAAGGGTGAAGAAGCGATATGATACGTGTAGTACAATTAGTATGACGTTGGGTAGAGTTAGGTCGTAGGGGGTATAGTTGGATTATAGTATGGTAGAGTTAACTTGTAGTGTAGTCGAGTTAGTCTGACATGTGATAGAGTTATATTTAAGAGAGGTAGAGTTGGTTTGTAGTGTAATAGAGTTAGGTTGTAGTATGCGGTATAGTTGGATTCCGTGTGGTAGAGTTGGTATGTAGTGTAATAGAGTTAGGTTGTAGTGTGCGGTAGAGTTGGTATGTAGTGTAATAGAGTTAGATTGTAGTGTAGTCGAGTTAGTCTGACGTGTGATAGAGTTAGATTCCGTGTGGTAGAGTTGGTATGTAGTGTAATAGAGTTAAGTTGTAGTGTAGTCGAGTTAGTCTGACGTGTGATAGAGTTAGATTCCGTGTGGTAGAGTTGGTATGTAGTGTAATAGAGTTAGGTTGTAGTGTAGTCGAGTTAGTCTGACGTGTGAAAGAGTTAGATTTAAGAGAGGTAGAGTTTGTTTGTAGTGTAATAGAGTTAGGTTGTAAGAATGTATTGTTGCGTTGTAGTTTGGTTGAGTTGGGTTTTATAATGCTTATCGTTTGTTTTCTTTCATCTTTAGATATGGCAGACAAGAAGTACCCGAAGAAATTTCTCACACACGGTGTACATGTGATGAAGAATCGAAGCATCAACCATTTCTGCAATCTAAAATACATCAGTAATATGATAAAGGGTATTGGTGAGGATGCATACGTAGACATCAAAGAGAACTCTTGCGTAGGGGTTTTTCTGAAACTAGCAGACTCCGACTTCAACTTTACAGGTAGGCATATACAGTACATGTTGATGAATCAACTAGTGACTAAGAAGATGTATGAGATTTGGGTGCTGTTTGGAGCTCGTCCTACGAGGTTTTCTCTGCACGAGTTTGCTGAAATAACGCAGCTTAATCGCGGTAACTTCGAGAAGGCTTCTAATGGGGCAGATGAAGCGCACAGAGAACTTTGGGAAGATATTGGCTTAGAGGTTGGTGAAGGACCAAAATGGGTAGAGTTGAAAGAAATATTGGGGAGATGTAGAGGGTGGTCTTTCGAGAAGTGGAAGATGGTGGGCTTGCTAGTGGTTTTGAATGTAGGAGTTTTTGGTTGCCACACAAATAGTAGGCTCCCTTTTAGTGCTGTGAAGTTGGTTGCAGATATTGAGATGTTCGAGAGGCATCCATAGGGAAGAGTGGCGTTTCTAGAACTGATAAAATCGATCAAACAGGCAGGATGCAAAACGGGCATTAATTACACAATACACGGGTTTGTGCACGCACTTCTGATATGGGCATTTGAGTTCATCCCCATAGTCGCAGAAATATTTGGGGAGCAAAGAGCAGGTGACATCCCCATTCTATGATGGAGACCCATCAAAAAACAAACCATTGACCTCGAGGACTTGGTGAAGTTGGAGCTAGCAAATAATAATGGAAAGGTAAATTCCTTTTGTAGTAGAGTTCATTTACTCCACTATACATACATGGTAGAGTTCAATTTCAAGTAATGTCGAGTTGATTTCAAGTATAGTAGAGTTCAATTTTATAAGCATAGTAGAGTTCATTTACGTGTAGTAGAGTTATCCGTAGAGTAATATGTAGAGTGGTAGAGTTCAATAATAAATTGCATCTTCTCGTCTACCAGGTACGTCTTAAGCAGCTGACTACACAGACTCTGGAGATAATGCCTCTATGGCCAAACGATATTGCAGACCACAAAGTTGACACCATGCTTGGAGACATACTTGCCTCCAGGCTAGATGAATCCGCTTGGGACAAAAATAATAAGAGGAAGACAGATGCTTATGTCGAGGAGAGGATGAGCAAGCGTAGTGCTAGTTCAAAAGTTCAGGTGGAGAAAGTGAAAGAGAAACAACACAATAAAGAAGAGAAAAAACACAATACAGTAGAGAAAAAACACAATAATGTAGAGAAAGAACACAATAAATTAGAGAAAAAACACAAAAAAGAAGTGAAAAAACACAAGAAAGAAGAGAAGAAGAGAATCCAGATTAGGATGGATGACTCCACCACCATGCAAGATGTAGTGAGAGTCGTTAAAAAGAAGAAGCGGAAGGCAGAGGAGTCTAGTGTGTTGCTTGACACTCTTAGAGGTCTAACCAGAGCCTTCGAAGGGATGAGACACGATCAGAACGTGTTTGATGAACGTATATATCGTCTTGAGGAGAGTAGCCTCGTTACTAGGGCAGAGACCACAATGCTTACTGAGCGCGTGAATAGGCTTGAGCGTAACACCTCAGATAATACATCCATGATTGAGAGGATTCTTAGGCTAGAAGAGAATAGAGCGCAACCCCCAGTTTATAGCTTGGCAGATGAGGGTGGAGGTCAGACAAGTGCACGACATCAAACTCCTGAAGATGTTAATCGCGAAGAGAGCCTACATCCTGAAGATGTAGGTCACGAAGATGACGTAAAAGGCGATAAAACCCGTACTCTCGACTCCCCTAATAATAAGAAACTTAATTCGGTACGTAGGGTTCTATTTTGAATGAGACTTACTTTGATTGATTATGTACCAACAAACAACAAACATTACATACATTTTTGTACGAACATACACATAAAATAGAAAGTTATATGGTTTGGTCGAGTTATATTTAACTCTACAAAACAATTATTGTGTTCAAAATAGCTTTTCCAAACCAGTAAAACGAACTATACCACAATTACCAACTCTACCATATGTGAATCTAACATATTGAGTTGCTCTTCGCAGACACCTCCTTGGAAACAGGCTACCCTTGTGGACTCGGATTCGGAGAAAACACCAAGTGCAGGTTCAGGTATTAAACCAACAAATGTGGATGCTCATCTCGATGACACACAAGTGTCCCCAGCCAGCACTAAACATACCATCCCACCGGACCAGGTAATCCCGTTAAAAATAAATCTTACTGGTAGAGTTGATAGTTCTGTTAAATAGAGTTGACATTTTCATATTTTTTGTAGAATAAATGGGTTATCCAGAGTCAGGAGACATCTGACCCTTTGAGCCCGTTATCAAGAGTTGTTAGGAATCCAGAAGAACCGTCAAAAGAAGAACTACCTTACGATGTGGAAAAAATTAAGCCAGGGATGTCACAAGTTGGCGTCATAAACCTGGTGGATACTCCTGAAAAGGGTAAACAAACACGGGAGGAGCTAATCTTTATGGAAGACGTGTTACCCAAAAAGACTCGGGCACGAGTCCTCGCTAAGAACCAGGTACTGTTCATATTCAACTGTAGTAGAGTTAGATCACCTGTTTGGTCGAGTTAGATCATATGTTTGGTAGAGTTAGATCACCTGTTTGGTAGAGTTAGTCCTCTGTATGGTAGAGTTAGATCATCTGTTTAGTCGAGTTGGATCACCTGTTTGGTAGAGTTAGTCCTCTGTATGGTAGAGTTAGATCACCTGTTTGGACGAGTTGGATCACTAGTTTAGTAGAGTTAAACCTCTGTATGGTAGAGTTAGATCATCTGTTTGGTCGAGTTGGATCACATGTATGGTAGACTTAGTCATCTGTTTAGTATAGTTAATCATCTGTTTGGTCCCTTCTTTTTACAAGTATCCCCTTTCCAAGACTGTTCCATTGTCAAGCGGATTCATAAGAATGTTATTCATTCTCGGAGTGCTATGATCCTTTTGGTCCGATTTCAAAATTAAAAGTACTTCAGTTACGCGACTATGTGAAACATCAATTGGAACTCACTGGCGACGGGAAACACAGTCCGAATGCGGATTTCTTCCTCCGCTTGATATGCCCAAAAGAGAAATGGCCTTTCCCTCGATATGGTTGGCTTCACGATTGCGTAAGTTAAAGTGTCTTATGACGTAATTTTTGTTTAGTAGAGTTATATTAGAGCACTAGTACAGTAAATTTTTACAGCATAGTGGTTGCGGGATGAATCTCCTTCGGCAAAGATCCTTGCAAACTCCAAGTCCATACAGGAGTAATCGGCTAGCTTTCATAGACCCAATGTTTTGTGGTTTTTGGTGCTACACGTACGAAATGGATTACTTGGGAAAGGTGGATACTTTTGTGTGGGCTGGTGGGTTTAAAATGTATTCGACGGCACTGCACCCACATTCAGTGCCACTAGGAAGCAGTGGATGAGAGACGTGGACACCATCTACATCCCTCATAATTTCCAAAACATCCACTGGGTGGCCCTCAAAGTTAATCTCACTGAAAGAAAGATTCACCTTTTCGATCCCGACCCATCTTGCACTTCCCCTAGTGCAATGGTAGAGTCATGCATGTAAGTTACTCAAATTCAGTATAGTCGAGTTATTCCTCTGTTTGGTCGAGTTGGTCCTCTGTTTGGTCGAGTTTGAAAACCTGAATGATAGAGTTAGTCCTCGGTTAGGTCGAGTTAGATAGCCTGAATGATAGAGTTAGTCCTCTATTAGGTGGAGTTAGTCCTCTGTTTGGTCGAGTTGGTCCTCTGTTTGGTCGAGTTGGAAAACCTGAATGATAGAGTTAGTCCTCGGTTAGGTCGAGTTGGATAACCTGAATGGTAGAGTTAGTCCTCTGTTAGGTCGAGTTGGATAACTTGAATGGTAGAGTTAGTCTGCGCGTTGGTAGAGTTATTCTGAGTTACATTTACATTTGTAATAGAGTTCATTCTCATGGTTCTCATTTTTTTAGACCATATGTCGTGATGATTCTGAAGATGATAAATGAGTTTTCACCCAAGAAGATGCAACCGCATATTAGCGCGGCGGAATATGAGATTGTGCGTGTGAAAAAGAGCGTACCACGTAATAAACGGTCAGGCGACTGTGGCGTGTGAGTTGTGAAGATGATCGAGTGTCTGGCCATCAGATGCAACTTCGAAGGTCTTTCCGACGAGTACGTCGTCTTCTCTTGGCTGAAATACGCCATTGACTTCAAAGACAAACTTCCCATAGAATCGGAAATTGCTTTTAGTGATCTAATATATGAACGCGAGTGTGATAAGAACATGCTAATGAGAGCCACCAAAGATCTCCAGCTTGATTGGTAATTTTGTTTAGTCGGTGTATAGTCCTACACTCGTGTATATTGTATAGTACTAGAGTATTTTAGTATATATATTTGTATAGTTCTAACTCTATTAGTTGGTTATTGACAAGTAATTAGTGATCTATACGTGATCTAACTAAGAACTTACTACACCCACGTTGCGTGCCACTAAGAGGATGACAGACATGGACACGATCTACGTATTAACTACATTTAAACAGTGTACAACTGCTACTAGTCGTGGCTGTTAAATCAAGTTTATTGGACACGATCTCCGAGATGTTATCATAATAACGATTAAACTCTAAAATGAAGGGAAATAATTCTTCTAAACTATCCATCTTCTCCTTGACAAAAACGTTCCATCTTCACCTTTCAATCTTTCAAAAGCTTTCAAAAACATTTCAAGAACAAAGACGGATTCACCAAAAAATAGCAACATTGTCCGCAAGGCACATATCATGGACTTACCAAACAGTGCTTTGACGAACATCATAGCTCGATGTGGAGCAGAAGGACTTGATGAGATTTACAGCTTCACGCGCGTTTCGAAGGAATTTAAAGAGCTTTGCGATGAGGATGAGGTTCTAAGGAATATAAATATACGTTATGTTCCATTCTATGGCCCTCTGAGAAGTAAGTATCTTATTAACAATTTTCTCACTAGACTATGCAATGCCGGTAATGTGGAAGCCACATACCGATGTGGTATAGCAGAGTTCTTTGTCAATGGGAATCGTGATGGTGGTTTGGAACTGCTGCAAAGAGCATCCAATGGTGACTCTGAAGAAGCCACACTGCTGTATGGATTTGTGCTAGTCTGTTTAGGAATAGACAGGAGACATGAGGGGTATGAAGTCCTAAGACGTATACTGCAGGACACAGTTGTAGAAACATTGGAATACGTAGACCACCTCCAGAACAGAATCTTTCGTTACCCATCATCGCTCAGTTGGCGAGGAGAGCAACAAATACTACTTCTCGAAAAAACATATGGTCGAGAAGGATGTTCTTGCAATGGAGAATTCCTGGAGATTCTCCATTCTTTCAAGGATTCGATGCCAAAGACATTGATCAACCAATGACCGAAGCTTGTGAAGTATGCACTTGGTTCTTCCAATTCAAAAAAGATCTTTCCTCACCATTAGTTGTTGAATGTAATTTTCTTTTCGTTGTTGTACTCGTTTTTGTTTTCGTTATTGTACTCTTTTTGTTTATGTACTCGTTTTCGATTTCTTTCGTTTATGTACTCGTTTCGTCTTGCATAGTTAATATAATTTCCATTTCAACCATTAGCGTATTGTTAACTCGACCAAACAGAGGAATAACTCGACCAAACAGAGGAATAACTCGACCAAATAGAGGAATAACTCGACCAAACAGAGGAATAACTCGACCACACAGAGGACTAACTCGACCAAACGGAGGACTAACTCGACCAACAGAGGACTAACTCTACCATACAGAGGACTAACTCTACCATACAGGTTATCCCACTCGACCAAACAGAGGACTAACTCGACCAGATAGATGATCCAACTCGACCAACAGAGGACTAACTCTACCATACAGAGGACTAACTCTACCATACAAGTTATCCAACTCGACTGATCAGAGGACTAACTCTACCATACAGTGTATCTAACTCTACCATACAGGTGACCCAACTCGACCAAACGTAGTGTTAACTCTTCTATTCAAGAATGAATGCTTTGACTACATGTCCGGACATTGTGACCAAATTTCTTACATTTAGAATATGTTGAAACTTTTCTTGGACGTTTTTCGGGCTGAGAAGACTCGAACCAGCTCTTTATCCGTGATTTCTTCGGCCTCCCTGGTTGTTGACGTACGTGTGGTGGATTACACAGCTTATGACTCACTTCCAACGGAACGGGAAGTGCAGTATCTCTTGGAAAGATACTACCAGAGTATGCGTTGTACAGGTAGGTCGTGTGATAGTATGGATGTGTAAGTTCGATCGTCGGCCTTCTACAAGCCTCAGCAACGACAATGGCATGGACACAAGGAATTTTTTCGACATCATACCTCTTGCAAGAACACGTCTTCTTAGTCAAGTTGACTAAATGAGAAGTTTCAGATCGCGTAACAACAGCCTGGTGTTCGTCTATGTCCTGCACGTTGTACTGTCTGGCTTCATCGATCCTTGTTTATCATTTATGACAATAATGTTAACTCTACTAAAGGAATTGTTAACTCTACTATGAAGGGACTAACTCTACTATGTGCAATGGTAACTCTACCTTTAGGAGCTTTTCAACAGATGCTGTTAGAACAGTTGACGTCAGAGTGGCCTTCGTCTTCCGCTTCGCGAACCAACGTGTTAACATCGAACTTATTGCATCTATAAGCTGGACAATGGGAAAAGTTCTTGCCTCTGATAATGCATGGTTTATTGATTCTGCAATGTTCGACGTAGTGAAATTGTATCTGTTTCCGAGAAAGTACACTCGACTCCACAAAGGCACGTCAGCTTTTATCAAGTAGGCATAAAGCTTTGGATTTAACATCTGGATCTGAGCAAGTATAGCGTTGAATTCATCGACCCTAAAAGCGGGTGGCAACTTTCTTGAACAACTTAAAGGGCTCGCCACCTCTAAATTTTGACAAAATGTTCTTACGTAGGTGGTAGGTGCAAATACCCCGAGAAGAAAGTGGGTACACAATCTTTATGGCTTTAGCAATGGATTTATGTCTATCTGATATGATGGCAAGTTCTCTGTCATCAGGGATCACACGGTTTAGCTGTCTAAAGAACCATTCCCAAGATTCGTCATTCTCGGTATCAACCACACCAAAAGCCATAGGAAATATGTTGAAGTTACCATCTTGCATGGTAGCGGTTAATAGAGTATCTTTATACTTCCCTAGCAAAAATGTACCATTGACAACAACAACCTTCCTCATATAGGGAAAACCTTAATACTTGCATTGAAAGCGATGAAAAGAAACTTAAACCTCTCTTGCCCGTCAACTTCGAGCTTTATTAGAGTTCCGGGATTCGCTCTTCTAATAGCAAACAAGTACGACGGAAGTTCCTCATAACTACTTTCCGAACTTCCGGTAACTAGGGCTCGTGCTTGACTTAGAGTACGGTGTACTTTCCAATACTTCATCTGCATAAAAGTCAGACTTAAATGTCAAACTAACTCTACCATACGTCACACTAACTCTACTACACTGCAATATAACTCTACCATACGTCACCCTAACTCTATTACACATAATCCAACTCTACCATACTGTCAGTCCAACTCTACTAATACGTCAGCACTGCAATCTAACTCTACTACACTGCAAGCCAACTATACCAAACGACAAACTAACTCAGCACTGCAATTTAACTCTACTACGAAGATTAACTCTACCATGGCATAAAATTATGTTTGTACCTTTAGACCGAATCGCTTGCTCATTGAATCAGCAACGTGTTGAGGAAGAACAGATAGCCCAATTCCACCTACGAATTCCAAGTATAACCTTCCTAAGACTTCCGTTAACGCTTGTCGTGCACGACCTGATCTCTCCGTAACAAAACAACTATGTTCTCCCATATACTTCCGGACAAAGAAATATCCACTGTCGTCGACAGGTGAAGCTCGCACTCTCCACTGATAGTTTGGTACCCAACATTTCAAATCCAACACTGTCTTCGATGAAGCAACAACATCGAAGTCAAACCTCTGTAAGACAGAAAGTATTTTTAGCCTGGTCATGAGTTCTTTTTTTGATGAGTATCATTGCCCAACAACCAATGCGAGTGCTGACATCTCTATATCCAAATACTCAGCATTCAAATTCAACCTCGTTGCTTGCTCCGACAGGCTTTTCTTCTTTTCTTCCTTCGATTTTCTACGAACACTGATATAATCTTCATCATCCGAGCTTGCGCCATCCATATCATCGCAACAGTCGAATCTGAATTCCATATTATCTCAACAGTCGAATCTGAATTCCACATCCTCGTCCTCAGCATGTTCACCTTCATGTTTCACATTTTCTGGTATACGCTCATTGTTTGGTACACCTCTACTAAACACCGGATCAACTCTACTACACAAACATACGAGGCATCATTTTCCGACTTACATTGGAATTTCTCGTCAACGTTTCTCCAACTACACTGACCTTTTTCAGGGTAACTCACTGAAACACGAGATCTAGTGGTAATTTCGACACATAGACGCATTGCTCTTTTACGAAATTGTGAAACAAACACTTGCAATTGTCTATCGTTACTCTCAATTACAGGGGGAGTATCCTTTGTTAATGACTGAATGACAACATTTGATATGTAGCTTAGTTTTATCTCATGACAATGTGCATCCAAACCAAAATCGGCATAGACCATCTCCAGAAATTCATCGAGCCTTAAATCTTCAACAATGCCTATGATCCGACACCCGTACGACTGGTCCACCGAAAATATCCATCGATTTTCATTAAAACTCCATATCCCATAAACCAAAATGATTTGATCCATAGATCCAAACATAAACAGAAAAAGCAAAGGAGCAGCGAAGAAGTAAAGGAGCTTCAAGAAAGCTACAATGGCGTCACTTATGGAGGAATCAGTTTGATGCGCGGCAGATGAGGTAATAACTGAGGGGTAAATACGTAATTTAAGCTATACTACGAAAGTAGGCTAGGTTTCCAAAACTAACTCTACCATACTGCACTATGTCCGTGTAGAAGAGTTGATTAGAGCACAAACAACAACTCTATTATGCTGGAAATCTAACTCTACCAAGCACACTTCACCTCTATCACGCTGGAAATCTAACTCTACTACACACGAAATTTCATTAATGTCAACTCTACTAAGCAAACTTTAACTTTACTGCTCTGGAACTCTAACTCTACCATACTGCACTTTGTCCATGTGATAGAGTTGATTAGAGCACAAACAACAACTCTATTATGCTGGAAATCTAACTCTACCAAGCACTCTTCACCTCTATCACGCTGGAAATCTAACTCTACTATACACGAAATTTCATTAATGTCAACTCTACTAAGCATACTTTAACTGTACTGCGCTGGAACTCTAACTCTACCATATTGCACTTTGTCCATGTGATAGAGTTGATCGCTTACATGGCAGATTTCATTAATGGCATTTTCGTAATAACGTTTTTTTTTTCTCATTAAAAAAGGGCAAAATGGTATATAATAAATTAAAAAAACTATTCTAGTAATTTACAAACGTTTGCTTTATTTCAATAATTAACAATGCAGATGCTCTGACAAGTACAAATAAAGTATTTAAAAAGCCCAAAAAAGAAAAAGGAAGATGGGCACGTGGGAGTCAAGTGACAAGTGATGCCTCTATTCGTCTCCTTCTTCCTAACTTCAAGATCACTACAAACCAAAAAAACAAAAAACAAAGGTTATAATCCATTATTGATCGTTTTCTTTCCTGGTTTTAAGTTTCTAATTTCTTTCGTTTTCTTCATGAATGTATAATAGTACAATTGCAATGTTACTTCATTTTTCATTCGATGGTATTGTATAATTGAATTGCAGAACCCCTATTTTACCTCCAGTGTAGTTATTAGGGGTCGTGGGACTATGTGGGATCGATTCTTGCTATATATAGAACACATCTATGTCATATTTATACGTTATGACCTTTTGATTTATGAAATTTTGTTTGACTTTGAACTAACTACTGAAATCGGTTTTCTCGTTTCATGAGCTGGATTATGATATTTTCTGGGTGTTATTGCATAGATTATGTAAATTGTAATAGTGCATATGAAGCTGAAGTACTAATCATCATGCCTGCTTTCTCAGGATTTTAATACGAACTTTTCAGATTTCAATTTTATGTTTGGATTTTGCTGTGAAACATTGAAATTTTGAGGTTCCAATGTGTTTTCTCTATTGGTAATAGAGATCAAACTTATTGTTAGGAATAAGAAGCCTAGAGAACATAATGGTGGGAATTTAGAAAAGCTATGAATAAATCTGGCAAATTTGAGACGTACATTTTATTTCCTGTAACTACATTTTTGGTATCTCCTTTATGCTTCCTTTACATTCATATGTAATGCAGGTTCATTGAATTTATAGCCATTTGCTGGTACCTAAAGCATGAGTCTTTGTAGTGATGGATTATCAAGCGATCAGTATTTCTTGGTTAATTTCGTCATGAGCAATTATTTGGGTCCTGATCTGTATTCTGATAACCCAAGATGTTCAGCATCTCAAAGATTAGGGAATTGTTTACTGCCGTACACTTCGAAGCACTTTGGATCGTCTTCTCTAAGTGTTGCGCAGCTACAGAACTTGTACCGTAATGTACTGAGAGATGCTAACTCCAGCCTTGTTCTTCATCCAGACATGATTTATATGTATCTGAAGGGATATCTTCCTTTGAAACCCATTGGAAAGTATCCTCAGTTCACATACTTTTTCCCGTCTAATCTTCACCCACAGAAAAGGTATTACCCGAGCCATGAGATTGTGAAAGGGATTGTTGTCATTGATGATCCTGCAATAGAGTTCACTAGCAAGGAAGAACTGCAAAGATTCAGATGCTTGTCGCGTTTGAACAACCTGAAAATCGATAGACATGTGTCTTTATCTCCTACGCCTGTGCAGCTGGATGAAAGCCAGGGAACCGAGCAGGATTGTTCAAGAAGTGGGGAAGCCACATCTACTGGAATTACCATTAGCCAAAACTACACTTGCAAGAGAAAGAAAGAGGAAAAAGCAGTAGCTAGTTGCATAATCAGTAAGCCAGAGAGACTTTCAGGAGACATACCAGAATGCCAGAGCATGGAGCAGGAATGCTCAAGAAATGGAGAAGCGACATCCAATGAAATTTTCGCGGATAAAGAGGACTATTCCTTTGTAGAACCTCAAGAAACATACAAGCAAAGGAAAGAGGAAGAAGAAGCAGTTGCTGCTCATGCTGTTTGTGTATTGAGTAGAACCCCTGAAAAATTTCGGGAGACATACAAGAGAAAGCGTTTCAAGAGCTCATCAAAAAAGGTAACAGACAAGAGTGACGAAACTCTTACAGGAAGAGACAGAACTGATAAACCGAAAATTCAGGCACTTATTCCTCCTGACATGAAAGAATGTGATACAGAACCGTCTGTTGTAACTACGGGAACAGCCAGTAAAGAAACTCTAGGACCATCCGTTGGTTTTGTCGACATTGGTGTCAACAAAGTTGCTTACTTTTTTCAAGTTACTCTGCCTGGTGTTCGTAAAGGTTATGGCATATTCATGTTTTGTTACCCATTTTAATATTTCCATAGGTCTGGAAGAACACATGAATGAATGTGGTCCTTTTGTGTGCAGGTGAGTTCAGCTGTGAAGTTGAATCGGATGGAAGGTTATACTAGAGGGATTGACTATGACAGGCGAGAAAACAATCAAGAGACAGACTCGGGTTTTCGAGATGAATACACGGAAGCAGTGTCCGCCAGGACCATTCAAGCTGTGTTTAAGCCTTCCAGGACCAGTTGATCCGCGGCTTTTCTCTCCTAACTTCCGATCAGATGGTATCTTTGAGGCTGTCATCATCAGACACAAAAACTCATAACTAAAGCGGAAGTTCCTACAAGTTGGCAACTTGAAGTTCTCTATAAATCGTAGTAATGTTAATGGATATAGAAGGTAGGCCAATTAAAAAACATGAGCGGACAGGTTTCGCACGTCTCATTAACCTTTTTAGACATGACTCTGTGGATTTTGGTTAATGAATATCATCAAGTGTGAATCTGTTTAACCTCGCTTAAGCACTAAGACCACCATTATCAAGAGTTTCTTAATTTATTTTATTATTAAAAATTTTAAAAACTCTTAAGAAATCCTATAAAAGTTTCTTATTTTAGAAAATTTTTAATGGGTTTCTTAGCTTATTTTATTATTAAAATACATTAACTCACATTTTCTCATATATAATCATTTAATAATATTTAAGAAACTCTAATAAAAACTCTCCAATAATGTTGCTCTAATGTTGTTGTCGACTCGTCAGTCTTCACAAATGAATCAAACCGAAACTAAACCGTACCAACCCGATTAAAATATAATTCGGTTTAATATTCTTAGTTACTGTTGGAAATTTTGAAGCAATGTGATGTTGTGCCTTATCATGACAACATTGACAGAATAGGAAGCTCGTTAAACTGACCAAGTCTTTCTCGGAGTCAAATCATAAGCATATTCCATACCTAGAGAAATAAAATAATGCAAAAAGGATGAAAGACTTGCTAATCTTCGTTATAAGAATCCTTGTCCTCTCTCACATAATGCACTCAAAAGAATTTGAATATCGATAAACGAAACCAAAAGAAAAGCTCTGGATTCAGAATTGCAGAGAGTAGAGAAGAAAGCGAGGATGGCAATAAAGATACTGTCGTCGCTTGATGCAGCACGAATACAATGGTACCATTTCAAAGCGATCATAGTCGCAGGAATGGGTCTATTCACGGACGCATTTGATCTCTTCTGCATCGCACCGGTCATGAAAATGATTAGCCATGTTTACTACAACGGTGAATCAGTCAACACAGTCGTTCTTTCCATTTCTTACGCCATCGCTCTTCTCGGCACAGCCACGGGTGTAGTTCGAACACTATGAAGAACACTTGAACATTCAATCAATTAAGCTTGCCAAAATGAACTTTGAATTGCAAGAACACACGAATTTGTTACCCAGTTCAACTAGCCGATGTGACTAGCCTACATCTGGGGCTGAATCGAATCCAGCAATTCACTATATCAAACACATTACAGAGAAGAAAAATCTCTGCAACAATGGCGATTACAAATTGGAGAAGAAGAAGAAGAAGAAGAAACAACTCTCACAGTAACAACTCAATCAAGAAGAAATCGAATTGATTATATACAATACAAGAAAGAGATAGAGCATCCAACAGAATGAGCAACGACTTCACAAGACCGTTGAACAACATTGAGCTCAAGATCGTTTCTTCAAAAAACAGAAATCTGAAGCTTCAGAGTTGAACCAGAAAATCACCAAAACCGGAAATTAATTGAACCAAAACCGGAATGACACAAAACCAGCTAATTTGAGTCAACTCTTAACAATCTCCCCCTTGAATCAAATAGCAGTTTGAAGAACAAGTGAAAAGCCTTTACTTGGATTGAACCTTCAGCAGCATGAAGTCATAGACTTCATAGTAACTTGATCAGCTTTAAGGCTGAATCAAATTTGCTTATAGCTAAGCATTTGGTAAGAATATCTGCTGGATTTCTAGATGTGTGAATCTTCAGGATATGAATCTCACCATCTTCAATTATATCTCTCAGGAAAGACCTCTTAACAGCCATGTGTTTTGACCGTTCATGATACACATTGTTCTTTGAAAGACAAATTGCAGATTGAGAGTCACACCAGATCTTGGTTTCCTTTGCATGGAGTTTGAAATCATCCAACAGACCTTGGATCCATTTTGCTTCTTTTACAGCTTCAGTTAGAGCAACAAACTCTGCCTCTGTAGTTGATAAAGCAACAATTTGTTGGAGGTTTGATTTCCAGCTAACTGTGTTACCTCCTACTGTAAAAACATAACCAGAAGTTGACCTTCTTCTGTCAAGATCCCCTGCAAAATCTGAGTCACAGTAGCCACAGATATCAAAGTTATTCTCCTTTGTATATACTAACTTCAGGTCTTTTGATCCTTTGATGTATCGAAGCAACCATTTAATTGCCTCCCAATGAATCTCTCTTGGTTTGCTCATAAATCTGCTTACTAGACCAACACCATAGGCAAGATCAGGACGAGAGCCTATCATTGCATACATCACACTACCTACAGCACTTGAATAAGGAGTCAAATCTGTATTTAATACCTCTGATTCATCTTTGATTGCAGAGAGCTTAAAATGAGAACCAATTGGAGTATTTGTAGTTTTAGCATCTGACATATTGAACCTTTTAAGAACCTTCTCAAGGTATTTTGATTGATCTAGACACAGAGTACCTTTGATCCTATCTCGAGTAATGTCAATGCCAAGTATTCTGCTAGCAGCTCCCATATCTTTCATCTCGAATTCTTGACTTAATCTTCTTTTCAGAGCAGTTATTATGCTCATTTCCTTTGCTGCTATTAAGATGTCATCAACGTATAATAGGAGGTACAGAAAATTATCAAGGCTCACCTCTTTCACATATACGCATTGATCTTGATCACTTCGAGTGAAACCTTCTTCTTTCATGAATCGGTCAAAGCATATGTTCCATTGCCTTGGTGCCTGTTTTAAACCATAAAGAGCTTTCTGTAGAAGACAAACCTTGTCAGTACCTTCAGCTAGATCAAAACCCTCTGGCTGTTCCATATACAATTCTTCTTCTATATCACCATGCAAGAAGGCTGTTTTAACATCCATTTGTTCTAATTCTAAATCCTTATAGACAACTGCAGACATAAGGATTCGAATAGAAACATGTTTTACCACTGGAGCAAAAATTTCTTGGAAATCTATCCCCTCCTTTTGAGTAAAGCCCCTTGCAACTAATCTGGCTTTATATCTTTCTGGTTCAACTCCTGGAATACCAGGTTTAATTTTGTATAGCCACCTGCAACTAATAACATGTCTGTCTTTTGGACGATCAACATAATCCCAGGTTCCACTTTTAAGTAGTGAATTCATTTCATCCCCCATGGCTTTACTCCATTCATTCCAATTGTTATCTTTTAAAGCATCATGATAACATTGTGGTTCATCTGAACTGATGATGACTGAAGCTATCAGAGCCATTGCAAATTGAGTGCTGTTTTCTGTCAAAAGTTGAGCATAATCTTGAAGTCTACTGGGGGCTTTAATTTCTCTCCTTGATCTGTCTCTTGCCAATTGGTAGCTTGACAAGTCAGTCTCAGACTCTTCTTCAGTCATATCTTCATTTCCAGATGTGTGGTCAGGAACAGAGATTCTTGAATTTGCTCCCCCTTGATTGTTATTGTCTTTAACATGGAACTCGACTTCAGTGTTTACTGTATGAGGTTTGTAAACACATCTTGAATCATTTTCTCCTTCTGATTCATTCTGCTTTATGTCTTTAAAGCTCAGATCCTCATTAAAGGTAACATTCCGACTTATGACACATTTTTCTTCTTCCAATAACCAGACTTTATAGCCTTTAGTACCTGATGGATATCCCAGAAATACTCCCTTTAAAGCTCTAGGCTTTAGCTTGCCTTGATCATGAAGTACATAAGCAATAGAACCAAACTTCCTTAGATGTTTATAACCTGGCTTTCTATTCAACCAGAGTTCCTCTGGTACTCTCTCTCTCTCTCAAGCAGAAGGTGATCTATTCACAATATAAGCTGCTGTTGCAGTAGCTTCAGCCCAGAAACTTTCATCAAGACCTGACTCATTTAGGAGGCACCTTACTTTTTCCATAAGTGTACGATTCATTCTCTCAGCAACTCCATTTTGCTGAGGAGTGTACACACATGTCCTGTGCCTTTCAATCCCATGAGTCTTACAGAATTCATCAAATTTTGCATTGCAAAATTCAAGACCATTATCAGATCGAAAACATTTTACTTTCTTATCAGTTTGATTTTCAACTAACTGTTTCCATTCACAGAACTTACTGAAAGTTTCATCTTTAGACTTTAGGAAACAGACCCACACTTTCCTTGACTTGTCATCAATAAGAGAAAGGAAGTATTTGTAACCTGATTTAGATGGAGTGGTGTTTTGAGAACCCCAAAGATCAGTGTGAATGTAACTCAAAACATCAACTGACTGATGTTTTCCAATATTGAAGCTTAACTTCTTAGCCTTTCCCATGATGCAATGCTCACAGAAATCTAGCTCATTGATTTCTTTCTTTTCGATTAAACCCTTATGAACAAGAACCTTCAAACTGTTGATGCTTAAATGACCCAGACGACTGTGCCATAAAGCAGTTCTCTTATCTTGTTCTTTAACATTGCAGGCTTCATTCTCGATTGTGTGACCTTCAAGAATATAAAGACCATTAAACAGGCTTCCGCATAAAGCTGTTTTGTTGCCTTTGAAGTATCTAACTTTCCCATTTCCACCTGAATGATCATAACCCAATCTATCTAAAGTGCTTGCAGAGATAAGATTTCTTCTAAGATCAGGAACATACTTCACATTATTAAGGATTCTAATCGATCCACCTTTGGCCTTGATTTTGATAGTACCAATGCCATGAGATTTAATAACTCTGTTATCACCCAGCAAGATTGTGGTTAAGTCTCCTTCTTGAAAACTACAAAACCAATCTCTTCTTGCAGTCATGTGAGATGTACATCCTGAATCTATAACCCATACATCTTCAACATTTTGATTGTTAACTGCCAAGACTTCTGAGAAAACCAAGCTATCTGTAATCACGCCTACTTCCCCTTGTGCCTCACTTTCTTCTTTTCTTTTTCTAGCAAAACAATCTTTCTTAACATGACCCTCTTTCTTACAGAACCAACAGGTAACTTTAGATCTTGATTTTGATCGACTCTTGTTTCTTCCTTGTCTTCCATTACTGTTTCCTGCGTGTGATCTTGGTGGAGATCTACCTCTCTCACTCGTATAAAGAACTGAAGAAGATCGCTTATCCAGAGTCTTATGTTCTGCCATTTCCCTTTCGAGTGATTTAGCTGAGAACACAACATCTTGCAAAGATAGACTCTTGTTTCCATATTTCAAAGTATGCTTCAATTGATCATATAACCATATGGTAGAGAATTCATTAAGATGATTGCCTGTACCTCTTCTGATATAGAGATTTCAAGGTTTCCCAACTCTGCAATAATCTTCAAAATCTCATCAACATTTTCATCAATTGACTTTGACTCATTCATCTTGAAGGAATAAAACTTCAGCTGTAGATATACTCGATTTGGAAGAGATTTTTCCAAGTACAATTTGTTCAAGAGAGACCACATATCAGCTGCTGTTTCGCAATGATTTATTTTCCGCAAAACTGTATCACCAACATGAGAGATGATTTGGTTTCTAGCTTGCTCTGACTGTTCAATCTTCTCCAAATCGGGAACTTCTCTTGATAAAGATTCATCACTGCTACTATTTTCAGGTTTTGTATCACATGATATCGTCTTTGTCAATGAGAAATCGGTGATTGCATTCTTCAAACCAAGAATACCGAGATGAGCTTGAATTCGAATCTTCCAGAGAGAGAAGTCAGAATTACCATCGAACAGTTCAATCTTCGTCATTGATTTCGGTTTCGCCATAGCTCTGATACCAATTGTAGTTCGAACACTATGAAGAACACTTGAACATTCAATCAATTAAGCTTGCGAAAATGAACTTTGAATTGCAAGAACAGACGAATTTGTTACCCAGTTCAACTAGCCGATGTGACTAGCCTACATCTGGGGCTGAATCGAATCCAGCAATTCACTATATCAAACACATTACAGAGAAGAAAAATCTCTGCAACAATGGCGATTACAAATTGGAGAAGAAGAAGAAGAAGAAACAACTCTCACAGTAACAACTCAATCAAAAAGAAATCGAATTGATTATATACAATACAAGAAAGAGATAGAGCATCCAACAGAATGAGCAACGACTTCACAAGACCGTTGAACAACATTGAGCTCAAGATCGTTTCTTCAAAAAACAGAAATCTGAAGCTTCAGAGTTGAACCGGAAAATCACCAAAACCGGAAATTAATTGAACCAAAACCGGAATGACACAAAACCAGCTAATTTGAGTCAACTCTTAACAACGGGTCAACTCGTTTTCGGCTATCTCGGTGACCGAGTTGGTCGCCGCCGAGTCTACGGGCTTTGTTTAGTCATCATGATCCTTAGCTCCTTCGGATGTGGCTTCTCCGTGTGCACCACTCGTCGGTCTTGCGTTATGGTTAGCCTCGGTTGTTTCCGGTTTATTCTTGGTTTAGGTATCGGTGGAGATTACCCGCTTTCAGCTACAATTATGTCGGAGTTTGCTAATAAGAGGACACGTGGCGCGTTTATAGCAGCCGTGTTCTCGATGCAAGGGTTGGGGATTTTGGTCAGCTGTGCCATCACCATGGCTGTTTGCGTCGCCTTTAAGAGCGGCGGTTCGGAAGTTACGGACGCGGTGGCTCCGGCAGAAGCTGACGTGGCGTGGAGACTTATACTTATGATCGGTGCTCTTCCCGCTGCATTAACGTTCTATTGGCGAATGTTGATGCCTGGAACCGCAAGGTTATTCCAAAACTCTTCTTCATCTTTAATATATAACACACTTTGTGTAATATTTTTTCCTTGTCTCACGAAATTACACTATTTCAACATGTTTTTTTTCACAAAAATACTTGTATTAATAATCTCATGATGACTGAAGGAACGTCTATCAACCTTTATTATTATTTTTCTTTTGGTAATTGACGTGACTAAAACGAACAATACTCTTTTGTTTTTAAAACAGTTCCGATCTCTCCCTCACACACTAATTTTCTTAATAATATTTTAATCAAAAATTTATTTACAAATAAAATTTAATATTAATAATAAAATTGACCTAATCAATGAATGACACATCATTGGAGAGTCTCTTAATTTTGTTTAGAAAGTTTCTTAAATAAGAAATCCTTCTCTTCTCCCTCTTCTCATTTTTAATATTTTTTATTTTTTTATTGATAAGAAACTCTTTAAAATATATAGATATCATTAATTCTTA
Source organism: Lepidium sativum (assembly GCA_023374145.1). Lineage (NCBI taxonomy): Eukaryota > Viridiplantae > Streptophyta > Magnoliopsida > Brassicales > Brassicaceae > Lepidium > Lepidium sativum. Next base: position 3,611 of record JAKUCM010006840.1, on the reverse strand, counting down.
GATTCCTTAAAACATATTATTAATTCTTGTGTATTTTAATAGCTATCTATTATATAATATATAGATATCAAATATCTATCTAAAGGGTTACAAAATAGTAGTTTGCTTCAAAGGAGTCATTGACTTTTGTGAGGGATAGATACCCAATTTTGTGGTATATAGCTCTTTGTCCTTACGTATATAATTTTAGCCATCCCAAGTCTTCACCATTCACCAATCATACATCTATATATATTTAATTCAATTATTCAAATCAAAATACCATTCTTTCATCTAATATTTATATATACCTCAGGTACCAGCTCCAGCTAATCAACCAAGTTTTATCTTTTCATTACAACTAATTTATTTAATATATCCTCACACGTACTCTTCTTCGTTTTTTCAACATTATCTTACTACGTATTGATGTATACACTTTCATTAACTAATCAACATTGATTCTGAATTCTGATGCATGCAGATATACAGCTCTTGTGGAAAACAATATCGTCCAAGCAGCAAAAGATATGGAAAAAGTTATGTCTATATCTCACATCTCAGACGACGCCACGACGGAGCCACCACCTCCCTCCTCCACCTCCACCTTCCTACAAACTCTTCTCCGCCGCTTCCTCCGCCTCCATGGCCGTGACCTCTTTGCAGCCTCCGTTAATTGGTTCCTAGTGGACATTGTCTTCTACACAAGCAACCTCCTCCCTTTCACAAATCTTTAGTCACTACTCAGATAAACCTTCCTCCTCCACAGAAAACGTATACGACGCAGCTTTCAAAGTGGCGGAATTAGGAGCCATCATGGCCGCTTTCTCTACCATTCCCGGTTACTGGTTCACAGTTTACTTCATTGACAAGATAGGTCGTGTCAAAATCCAGATGATGGGGTTTTTCTTCATGGCCGTTGTTTATTTAGTCGCTGGGATTCCATACACTTGGTATTGGACAAAGCATGAGCAGACTAATAAAGGCTTTATGATTCTCTACGGTTTGGTTTTCTTCTTTTGCAACTTTGGTCCAAACACTACCACTTTTATTATTCCTGCGGAGCTTTTTCCGGCTAGGTTTAGGTCTACTTGCCATGGCATATCTGGCGCCGTGGGTAAGCTCGGGGCTATCGTTGGCACTGTTGGGTTCCTTTGGGATACGAAGACGATGGACGGCAATGATCTAAACCAGGTTTATCCCCAAGTGAACCGTATGAGTGTTGCTTTCTTGATTCTTGGTGGCGTCTGCATCGCTGGAATCTTTGTGACGTATTTCTTCACCAAGGAAACTATGGGAAGATCCTTAGAGGAGAACGAGTACGAACAAGCTCAAAATGTTGAGCCACAAATTGTTGAAGAGAGTGAAGAAGAGCCACAAATTGTTAACGGCCAATGGTCGGCGACCACTTTGCTTCATACATAACAATGATATCGAGATATAATATCAAACACATGACCAGTTCAAGTTCAGACCAAAGTAAGCCACATTCACTATATTTATATCTGCTAATCTCTTGTAAATTTTGTTTATGTTTTCTTCAGTTACTTCTTACCCAAGATTTCAAGAAATAGCTTGATCTACGTTACCCTTGTTCACTTGAATCACTTATTAACCAAGAATGTTCAATCTAAAAGCTTGCTCTGTTTTACAATTATTTCTTACCAAGAAACTTTTCAATCGACCCTTCCTTTGTTTTTAGTCCAAAGTAATACTCTGTTTTTGATCCCTTTCTCTGTTGGGCCTGTTGATGGACCAGAGAAATGGGTCTGTTTCTACAAAGGTTTCCATTATTCTTCTACCTAATATCTTCTTAAATTGGACTAAGGGCAATGAGGACTTAGTCAATTTATTGGACTTAAAAAGAGTTACTTTGGATCCACCAAATGGTTCTCATCTTTTCCCTTCGAAGAACGAGTCTGCAAAATTATGGTTTGGCAGAGTCCATCCCTTGCTTACTCCATTAATTTGGAAATGCCTACAATGAAGCTTAGCTTCTATATAGCAGTCTGACTCTGTTTGTATCTATCAGCCTTAGCTCCAGATCAATACTTTCCTTTAGTTTCTTAAGGATCGTGAAGATTTTATTTGAAGATGGAATGAGAACTTTCATGCTTACAATGATGATTTTCTAAATTTTTATGACCGGGATTACTATCCTAATTATGCACCTTTGCTTATTTAGCAATGTTTTGCTTCTTCATTCTGGATGTAATGGCTACTTAATGTTCTAATGAAGTATTTTAGACCCCCAAAAAATACTCTGTTCTTTTCTTCAATCATCACTTTACTATTCAGTTCCTTAAGTGCTGGCTTCATTTTCTTCTTGGTTAGCACTAGAAATTGGACAATATTTTGCTAATGAAATACAGGTATTATTACACATAGTTGCTACATTAATAAATGGACAGAGAAAAAACGACACACATTGTAATTTCATGAGGACAATATTCATATCAGGGATGAAAATGATAATCCAATGCAGATAAGAGAAAAGAATCTGATGATCACTTAGTTTTGATTGGGAAAGAAGCCATCTTGTTGATTCCACAGAGTCCCTCTGGCTTTCCAGTCTTCCTCTTCAGCCTAATCTAACCTTTTTCTCCCCATTGTTCTCCCCACGAATTTTTCACAATGATGTAATCCGAACCTCTGCTTGATCCGTAGCCAACTGTAGCCACACCATGGTCCAGATCAACTCCGCAACGTCCATCAAACACACCCTTCATATACCAAAAACAAAATGATTCAATCGTCATGAAGATCAGTTAAAAAACAGCCATATTAGGTTTATGATGTGCTTACACCGCTGTAGAACTGGAACTCTCTACCAGAGGCGTCGATGGCGACACTGAGAGGCTGATGAGCCAATGCCTTCAAAAGACTCTTCTCGTCATTTGTAGGTACATCTTGGTGTCCATCAATGGTTACTGTCTCAGATTCATCCTGTTAAAGAAACAGAAAGAATTTGAATTAAACCAACTTTTAGTTATTACGTTTCCTAACTTTTGTTTTTTCGCATTTATGAATACATTTTGCGTCTCGCAAGTTCCTTCTTCCATAGCATAAGGATAATCCACTTCCTTGCGTAGACCTCCGTTTTTAACAATGTACTCAAATGCGTAGTCCATGAGACCACCGTTACAGCCATTTTCGTAGGTTGTGTCACAGTCTATGAGTTCTTGTTCAGACAACATTGTCAAGTTTCCTGATACAATCTGGTTTATACCTTCGACTGCAGCAACTGTCGAAAACGCCCAACAGCTTCCTGTGAAACGATAAAACAAAATGGTATAATTAAGTTAAGAGTCGAAACTTCAATTAACAACACAGAGACCTAGACTGAAATTACCGCAAGATCCTTGGTTCTTAACATCGGTCACAGCTCCTTTCTTCCTCCAGTCAACTGATCTAGGCACAGCTTCTATGTCCTTATAAGCAAATTCTGCGTATGATCTTTCTTCATCGCGTCTCACTATATCAGTCTTGAGCCCTAAATACATTTTCTTGAACTCTTCGTGGCTCAAGTCCGCAAACTCGTTGAGCCCGAGCCAGTAGCTTTTCACTTTCTTATTAGTCTCATCGATGGTGCTTCAAATTATCCTTGAAAACTTCGAACCTAACCAATTTTT
>JAKUCM010006839.1:0-23228 GCA_023374145.1 Lepidium sativum | reverse complement strand
CCCTGTAGAAGAAGGCATATCACAAAATATTTGAATCATGTCAGAAATTTAATGAGATTAGCTTGCATTCCAATTTACAGAGGTTATTTTACACATTTATTTGTTCGCAGTTTCAGTTTCAGTCGCCGACAATATGAGAAGTGGTGACGGTTGACGCGAAACATCAAATTCCCAAATAGTTTCAAGGCCTGGCTTTATATTCCACTTTACTATATTTTAGAACTATTCAATGTAACACCCCAAACTCATGTTAATTTACACTTCAACCTTTATTGCGTTTTATAAACCATAAAATTGCGATTACTGTATCACGATTACGACCCAAATTGTACCCCAAAATAAATTACCCAATATCCAGAGCCGAATTTGAGATTCCAAAAGTAAAACTTTCACGTCCACAATCGTCTTTATAAAACCCCATTGGAGGGAAAGAAAATAGGATTCTTACAATAGAGATTCTGATTATTTTATTCATTTTGTTTAAAGTGGCATAACTTTGTCATTTTATTCCCAATATGATTTGTTTAATATTTCTTTATTTTTATTACTGATGATGTAGATTATGATGGAATAAATGAAAATTGTAATAATTACCTTGAAGAATATCACGTAGACGGATGTGATTCTGGAAGCGATAAAGATAGTGATGAAATGAATCGTTTTGAGTTAGAAGTAGAGGAGTCCTGTTGCCAATTTTACTGATGAAGTTAATATTGGTAGAAACAAAATTCAGAGAGTTCAGATGATGATGAAGATCCGATTGTGATAAGAAATATGAACATTGGCAGAGGGAGAAGTGATAGGTTTTCAGTTGGAAAATCGTTTTTACGGCTCTTGAGTTCAAAGAAACAATGTTAGATTATGCTTTGAAAACAGGACAAAATGTGGTTCAGGAAAAATGGGAAAAGATCAAAGTCTCATTCAAATGTGGGATTGGTGGAAAATGCAATTAGAGGGTTTATTGTTCATATGATAACTCAAAGCAACTATTCTTAGTGAAAAAATCTTGTTTGAGGCATACTTGTAGTTGAAATAGTAAATGCAAGATGTTAAAAAGTCCTACAATTGGTAGTTTTTCATGGAAAAGCTAAGAATGAATGAGAATTTTATGCCTTATGGATGTCCAAAGACATATCAAAGAGCAATAGAAGTTTGTGAGCCCAATACCTCAGTGCCAAAAAGGGAGACTACTTGCTCTGAAGTAGCTTAATGAAGAGTATTCAAAACAGTTTGCACACCTCCAATGATATGGAGAGGAGATACATACTTCAAATGAGGGGTCTGTAGCATTTATTGAAACACACACCAATGCTTTAGGTGAAGATGTCTTCCACAGATTTTATGTGTGTTTTCACATACTTAGAACGACTTGGAGAGGGTCATGTAGGTCAATACTTGGTCTTGATGACACATTTCTTAAAGTTGTCGTTAAAGACGTGCTATTAATTGCTGTTGGACATGATGTTAATAACCAAATCTATTCGGTTGTTTGGACCGTAGAACAAGCTGAAAATGCTGACAATTGGATGTGGTTTGTCAAACAAATAAAAAAAGAATTAGTGCTTGGAGACGGGAATCAATTTGTAGTAATTCTGATCGATCAAGGTATGTTTTAACTTGTATTTTTTACTTGTTGTAACTTGATTTATTTACTTGATATCCTTACTTGTTTTCTTTACGTGTAATACATTAATCTATTAATTTTGTATTTAGTTTTGACAAAACTATTAAGATGTCACGTGTATTCACTACTAAAATTAATAATTGTTGTTCATGTGTTTATAGGGACTAATAAGTGCAGTCAAAACAAAGTGCCACAAGCCGAGCACATTATGTGTGTTAAACATATAATTGAAAACCTGAAAAAAGAGCATTCAAAGAAAGATATGTTGAAACCATTAGTGTGGAGATTGGCTTGGAGCTACAGTCCAATGGAGTTTGATCATAATCTCAAGCATATAAAAAGCTATGATTCGGGAGTATACAACAGTTTTAAGAAAGAGGAACCGCGGACATCGTCGAGAGAATTTTATAGACTCGGTAGTTGTTGTGAGTACGTTGATAAAAATGCTACAAAGTTTTGACTCTACTATCACAAAGACAAGAGCCATAACATTAGTTCCGATGTTAGAGACGATAAATAGACAAGGAATGCAGAGAATTTCCAAGAGGAACAAAAAGGCAAACAATCACATAAGGCTATTTACAGGGTACGTAGCCCGCATTCCAGCATTAGAGAAGAAGGATGATGATCGGTGTGTGAAATATGTTGTAAGTTTTAAAATAAGAAATATAAGTCATATAATGTTATTGTAATTATGGTTGTTACAAATTTGTAACTCCCAAAAATATTTTTCCATTAAAGAGAATTATCTTATAATAATATGAATTTATTGCAAAGATTTGTCATTCATGGCTCTCTTGACTCTATATATAGTCTTGATCTCTTGATCAAAAAGACTCACTCACTCAATTTTTTTTCCTCTCCTCACATAGTAAGTTTTCTCAAGAGAGTATAGAGTAGGGGCTTTGTTTGTAGATTTCACAAAAGAGTGAAGCTTTTGTGGTCTTATAGTGATTGTAACAACGATACCCATATGGTCGATTTTGACACCAACCCCATTGCACCAAAACAAACTAGTGAGTTGACACCCTTAGGGAGTGGTCCGCCATTATTTGTGCAAGAACCTGTGGTTCCAAATGCTTTTGTCACGCCTGAGAAATTTTGTTGGTACGGATTTCAATGAATGGCAAAACAAGATGTTGTTCTTTTTGACAACATTAATGGTACTTAGCTGAGGATAGACATGTGCTTCCTCCGGATAATACAGACCCACACTCATTGGCTAGCATCCACGTGTGGGACCACGGTGATTACCTATGTAATGGGTACATCAAGGCTCACTTGGAAGGATCCCTTTTTAAGGTCTTCCAAGCGTACAAAACTTCAAAGGCCCTTTGGGAGGCTTTAGAAGCAATGTACAAGTTGTACAATGTTGGCTCCGGGAAGTTTGCTATACGCAAATTCCTAGACTTCAAAATGGTGGATTCAAAACCCATTATGGAGTAAGTCCATGAGCTTCAAATACTTGTACATGAGCTTGCAAAAGAGGGGATGAAAACCTATGAGATTTTCGTTGTTAATTGCTTCATCGAGAAGTTACCTCCAAGCTGGATTATTTTCAAGTGGTACCTCAATCACAAGCAAAAGCAACTCACCTTACCAAACTTGGTTTCACGGCTTCAAAACTAATCTTCGAAACATGAGAAGTCGGACTCATTTATGATGGCGCACAATGCCAAGATGGTCGATTATAACCGTAAATGTAAGGGAAAGGTCGGGCCTTCTAATGGTGGTTAAACATGTGTTCAAAAACTGTTAGGACCTAAGGCTCACCATGGTGTCAAAAAGACCAACAAGAATTTGTTGGGAAGTGCAACTTTTGCAAGAATCTTGGGCACAAAACGACGGATTGTCATTCCCATCTCAAAGAACAAAACCAAGCAAACCTCATGGAGGCAGATTTGTGTGCGGTCGTCACTGAAACACACATGGCTGAAGAAAATCCGATGGAGTGATGGTATAACACATGTGCCACAACACACACATGTGTCAACCGTGACATGTTTATTACTTACCAAAAGTACACCACCGACGAACATCTTTTGATGGAAAACGTCTCACACTCCAAAATTGAAGGCGCTGGCCGATGTGTCTGCATTTTACAACATTTTAGGGTCTTTATTTAGCATGTTTTGCATTCATACTTGCATTATTATCATTGTTTTAGGTTCTTGTAGGCATAATTTGCATATTTAGTGTTGGGCATTGCATACATTGCATAAAATGTATTTTTAGGCACTTTTTGGAGCTTATAATGGAGTATTTCAGATGACAAGAAGACCAATGAGGAATCGGCTGGCCTAAAGTTGAAGTTCAGGATGTGATCTAGAAGATTTGGCATTCAGCTATGACACTCGAGCATGACACTCGACCATCACTTGGTCGAGTGGTTCTTCACACCGGAATGTTGACTTTTTCACCATAGTTGACTTTTTGGGGTTCTTTGTGAAAATGGTTTATTAATACCCACTTATGCAAGCCCAATAATGTTTTAGTCTTTTTCCATTTTTTTTTCTTTTCAAAGAATTTTCCATTTCTCTTTCTAGGGAATTTTCCTTTCTTCTCTTTAAGAAAATTTCCTTTTTACTTTTTAAGTAATTTTCTTTTTTTTCTTTAAGACTTAAGATCTTTGTTGATCTATAAATTGTACTAGAATTTCCATTTTTAATATATCATATTTTCCAGCAATTTTCGATCCTCTAAAAAGCAAATTTCGATTTCTCTTTTATCTTTAAGTTTATGCAATTGGTTTTCGATTCTAACTTTAAGTTCTACTTCATGAATTCTGAGTAAGTTAAATTAGGGTTCTTGAGGAGAGGGTGAGATTAGGGGAAAACTTAGGGATTTCCAGATTTGTTTATGTTTGATTAAGGTCTTAGATCTCTTTAATTTAAGTGTCCTTAATGCTCATTTCTTTCTGATCAATTGAAATATGATTACTTGGTGACTCCCCCCCGAGAGGCGTTTGGGGAATCACTTGAACATGCTTAGGTTAAGATAACATCTCCTGGCTCAAGGGATTGATTGTTTAGGGTATTATTAAGCTTTGTAAGGTCCATACTTAACGCCTCTTGAACTTCTAATCGTTGGCGAGAGTCAAGTCGGGTTGTTGTTCAGGAGAGGTCCCATTGCATGAGAATGAATGTGATTACTTTGTGATTCCTTTCTTAGAGGTCATCTAAATAGGTTGATAAACAAGTCTGGAATCCCTAGGAATACCCTAATCATTGATCCTTAACCTCGAGAGCCCCTTTTTCTCCATTGAATTTTCGTGAACTTTAATATTCTGTTTTTAGATTAAAACTCTGTTTTACAATTACTCTGTTTTGCACTTTACTCTGTTTTATTACTGCTCTGTTTTTGCTCTGTTTTTATGTTCTGTTTTTGCACTTCGTTTTAAGCATTTCATTCGCACCTAGATTAGATCACTGCTCACTAAAATCGGATCTGGCTTAAATTAGGATAAGTAGATTGCATCCCGATTGATAGTTACTCACCCAGTGGATTGACACCATACTGTATTGCAATTGATTACATAACAGTAAGTTTTTTGATAACCGCAGAAATCCTGTTATCAAATTGGCGCCGTTGCCAACTGGGTCATAGTTAGCTACAATTAGGATTTTTACTTTCCAGAGACTAAGTTTTACAACTACATTCTAAACATCATTTTTGTCTGTTTTCATGAACACTCGATCAACTCACTCGATCGTCTAAGCTCGAGTACCTTGATTTCACTCTGTTCTTAGAAAACTCGACCAATACACTCGATCAACCTTTGATCGAGTGTCGTGTTCCACTGACAAAAACACACCTGCATGAATATCAGATCCCGTGGTTGTGAAGATCTCATTCCCTACTCCGACAACATAGACCGTTTGCCTTGTGAAAACTTGCGGGGAACAGCAGAACAGATTGAACGAAGAGTTTCCGGATCAAGTAGACATGGAGGACCATGTGCAAGCTACTGACCTAGGGTTTCGACCTAGGCGCATAAGATACATTGGAGCTGGTGATGCTCCCAATATTCACACATAACGCCATGGAATTGTTCCACCAGCTATTGCCAACAACAACTTCGAGATTAAAAGTGGTATGATCTCCATGGTCCAGAATAGCAAAGTTCATGGTTTGCCTTCCGAGGATCCTCTGGATCATCTAGACGAGTTCGAGAGACTAACCAGTTTGACAAAGATTAATGGGGTTAGTGAAGATGCTTAAAATTGAGGTTGTGTCCTTTCCCTCTTGGAGACAAAGCACACTTGTGGGAGAAACACTTGCCCCAAGGGTCTATTACATCCTAGGACGCCTGCAAACAAGCATTTGAGACATATAAATTCTAAATCAATCAAAAGATTAATGAATTTAGTTCCCAAATGTTCAACAAACAAAGACAAATGTGAGATATGTGTTCAAGCAAAACTCCCTAAAACACCATCACCTCAAGTAGACAGAAATACCAAACCTTTCGGACTAATCCACACAGATTTGTGTGAACTGAAATTAGTTCCAATTCAAGGTGGTAAGAAATATTTTATAACTTTCATAGACGATTACACAATGTATTGCTATGTATATCTTTTACATAGTAAGGATGGAGTTTTTGAAAAATTCAAAGAATACAAACTTGAAATTGAGAACCAATTATCACAAACTATTAAAACTGTTTGTAGCGATAGAGGAGGTGAATACGATGGTCTGTTCAATGCGTTTTGTCGAGAACATGGCATTATCCATCAAACCACCACTCCATATTCTCCACAATCTAATGGCGTTACGGAATGCAAAAACCAAAATCTTAAAGAGATGATGAACATTATGCTTTAAGAATCTGGTACACCCCAAAATCTGTGGGGGGAAGCTTTGCTCACAAACTTTATTTTGAAAAAAATACCACACGTACCTACGGGCAAAATGTCTTATGAGCTTTGAAAAGGTAATGTACCTTTGTACAAATATCTCAAAGTGTGGGGGTGTCTTGCAAAAGTTTGGTACCACCTCCTAAAAATGCCAATGTAGGTTCGAAAACCGTGGATTATATTTATCTCGGTTATGCACACAATAGTAATGCTTCTCGTTTTTGGTATAGAAATAAAATATATATGATATCCACAAAAATATGATAATGGAATCTCAAAATACTTGAGTTTTTGAAGATTTTTTCCCGTGTAAACCAATTCAATCTTTAAAACGCCCACGTGACGAACCGAGCCCTCCCGATGAAAATCAGGCAAGTACTTCTGGTACAAGCGTACCAGATCCCGAGCCAATCAACAAAATTCGCAGAAGTGAACGTGCATGGAAAGAAAAATCTTTTGGTGATGATTTTCTGATGGTACTACTTCTAAAGAATGAACCTCGGTCTTATGCCGAAGCAATGTCCACACCTGACTTGGCCTTCTGGAAAGAAGCTGTCAATGGTGAGATGGACTCTATCCTCCAAAATCATACTTATGAAATCACTAACCTACCACAAGGGTTCAAAGCATTCGGTAGTATATGGCCTTTTAAAACAAAATTAAAAACCAATGGTTCCATCAATAAATATAAAGCACACCTCGTGGTACAGGTTTCTGGCAAAAAGAAGGATTATATTTCTTTGACACCTATTCTCCGGAGACAACAATCACTCTGATACGTCTGTTAGTCAGTATTGCCGCTTTATGTGATCTCGAAATACATCAGATGGATGTCAAAACTGCTTTTCTAAATGGAGATTAAGAAGAAGAGATTTATATGAAGTAACCTGAAGGATTTGTTGCTCCAGGACATGAACATAAAGTTTGTCGTCCAGTCAAATAATTGTACAGGCTTAAGCAAGCACCAAAATGATGGCATGAAAAATTTGACAGTGTTATGATGACAAATGGGTTTCAAATCAATGAATTTGATAAGTGCATTTATATTAAACAAACTCAGTGTGCATATGTTTTGTTGTGTCTCTACGTAGATGACATGCTCATTCTCAGTAGAACCAAAGATATAATCCAACAAACTAAAAACATGCTAAATCGTTAGTTTGACATGAGAGACATGGGTCTCGCAGGTGTCATTCTTGGGATTAAGCTCACACATACCTCTAATGGATACACTTTGTCACAAACTCATTACGTTGAACAACTTTTGCAATGTTTTAACACAAATGGTACCGCAAAAACTCTTCTAGACCATCATCTTCACCTAACCAAAAATTTGGGTGAAGCAGTCTCACAAATTAAGTATGCGTGTGTCATCGGTAGTCTCATGTACTTGACTAATTGTACTAGAACAGATTTAGCACATGATGTCAATGTGTTGAGTCATTATACCAGTATTCCTGGTTACACACACTGGAAGGACATAAGAGAGTTTTGGATTATTTACAATATTCTAAAAGTTATAGCATGCCCTACGGTAAAGAACTGACTGTGCTGGAAGGACACAATGACGCAAACTGGATTTCTGATTCAAAGAACTCCAAATCCACTAGCGGATATGTCTTTACATTAGGTGGCGCTGCGGTATCCTGGAAATCTTCTAAACAAACTTTGTTGGCTCGATCAACCATGGAATCAGAGTTTATTGCTTTAGGCAAAGATGCAAAAGAAGCAGAATGGCTACTCAATTTCTTAGAAGACGTTCCTATGTGGGGAAAACCAGTCCAAGCTATTAGAATACATTGTGATAGTCAATCGGCCATTGCCCGAGCACACAATAATCTATATAATGGTAAATCTCGTCACATTTGTCGATGACACTAAACCATTAGACATTTCGTCTCGAGTGGTGTGATCAAAATTGATTACATTAAGTCTGCTAATAACTTAGCAAATCCATTCACTAAAGGCCTAACAAGAGATCAAGTGCTCAAATCGTCTCAAGGAATGGGTTTAAAGCCTGTTGCAACGACAACTTTATGATGGATACGCAACTTATACAACTGGCGATCCCAGGCAATAGGTTCAATGGAACAACTAAGTCAAATAAATTGTCATAAAAGCACGACACTGCCATTCCTAACGACAATCGTCGTGCCAAGAAATACAAAATCAAGGTTAAGTAATGCTTTTAATGATCAAATGATTTTGACATATCAGTGGAGTTGCAAATGCTGCTTCTTAAAACAAAGCTATTCCACGAATCACCTAGTGAGTGTGAAATGCGGCAGTTTCTAGGAGAATTTGTCCATGCAAAATTCTCTAAATTCATTCACGAACATACCAGGCAAGTTCAAGGCCACAATGAACACAATAGAGAACCTCCTACTCTACTAGAAATAACACTGTGTTATAATTGTTGTCTCGGTTTACATAAAAATCTAGAAAGTTCAAGACATCATGTTCACTTTTTGGCCAAGTAAGATCGACATATATTAACTATGACTGGTTCAAAGTTGAAAAAAATACTACCAGCTCAAACACAGTGTTTTTTCGTCTGTACTCTCGTCAGTTATTATTTACCATGTTTATCGAGTAATTCTTTTCTTTCGCGTCTACAGATTTCGTCGCTTTTTTCTTTAATGCATCGTATTTCTATTTATGTGGGGGATTGTTGGAACTTTTTAAATAAGAAACAGAAGTCATAATGTTTTGCAATTACTATGGTTGTTATAAATTTGTAACTCCAATTTCCATTTAAGAGAATTATCTCATAATAATGTGAAATAAGTGCAAATATTTTCATTCATGGCTTTCTTGACTCTATATATAGTCTTGTTCTCTTGACCAAAAAGACTCACTCACTCAATTATTTTCCTCTCCCTCACATAGTAAGTTTTCTCAAGAGAGTATAGAGTAGGGTCTTGGCTTGTAGATTCCACAAAAGAGTGAAAGTTTTATGGTCTTATAGTGATTGTATCATGGGGTTTAAAAGCTCCATTTTACCACCTCAATGTGGTAGCTCTTTTGTATTTAGGATAAAGAGTTAGCTCTTGATTTCACTTTATGTTTTTGCATTTTCAATTTCAAAAGTTTTTTCTACTAAATTGTCTTAAAATTATTGATTGATTTTCATTCATTGTTATGTGATTTGATTAATTATTGGACTTATATACGAGCCTTACAACATATTGATGCAGACATGGGCTGTTTGAGGTGGTTTTGGATGGAAATTCTTATAGGGTATAGTTGAACAAGATATCTTGTTCTTGTTGCAAATGGCAAATAACAGGAATTCTGTGTGAGCATGCTTATGGAGCAATGATCGATGTCGGTCTAAACGTCGAAAGATATGTTTGTGGGGTTTTCTTGACAAATATGTGGAGATCCACTTATGAGATAGCGATTACTCCGTTAAGAGGTCCAAAATTCTGGATGAATTCAAGATATATAATGATTACTGCACATCCAGAATTTGTTCTTCCTGAGAGAAAGAAAAAATCAAAGAAAAAATAGCATACTCGGTTCAAAAGAAAACATGAGTCACCAAAGAAGAAAAATAGAGCAACAACCGAAAACTAGGAAATAAAGGTCGTGTGATGCATTGTACCTAGCTGAATGCAAAAAACTTCCAAAGAAGAAGACAAAGATAACAAAAAAAAAGGAGACAAATGTGGTTCAAGAGGTAAGTATCTTGTCCTCTATTATTGTTGCTTGAGATATTATCTAACCATTGTCATGTTTATGTGTTTGGTTCTGTGAATTTAGGTGGGCAATTCATCAACAAATCAAAAAGAAGCACTCTTTCTTATGGGACCAACTCAACCGAATAATATGTAAAAGATGATAAATTCTATTTTCCTAGTTTTTTTTTGTTGATGATTGGATTAGTGTGCAACAGTTAAAATGCTGTCGAATTTTTTCTTTCAATCTGTTTGGTTTTGGGCCTCGTAGTATCAATATTATAATTGGCTAAGCTTTCTATATTTGCTCTTTCTTTACAAAATCATCAACATGTGATAATGAGACAAGCTGATGTACTTCTTCGAGAATCAAACACACCACACACCAATTAAGTTAATTTATTTTAAAAATAGAATAAATTCATATTTTTGTATCGCATCTAGGAATATAATCAACTAATCATGAGTTAGTGTTCGATTAATGAGTTACGTCGAGTTTTGATCTCAACTTTGCTTACGTTCGATCTCGAACCTCTATTGTAAAAACCCTATTTTCTTTCTCCCCAAATCAGTTTATAAAAACGATTATGACATGAAAGTTTAAATTTTCGGATCTCAATTTTGGATTTGGATATTGAGTCATTTATGGTACAATTTGGGTCATAATCACGGTATAGTAAACGCGACTTTACGGTTTATTAAATGCAATTAAGGTTAGGTTGTAAATTGAAGAGTAACATGAGTTTGGAGTGTACACGGAAGAGCTCTAAATTATGAGGTGATATGGTGTGAGCACCTATAGTACAAAAAGGAATATAAAGTCAGCCCTTCAAAAAACAAGGATACAATAAAAAACCAAAACTATAATTCAAAAATACTCGTGTATCTAGTCTACAAGTAAATAAGTATGTACAAAACTACTAAATTTTCCTTTTTTTTGTTAAAAGTTAATTCTTGGATTGATAACATTTATATGCTAAATTCTCTAACTGTATAATTCTAAACTTAATAATTTTGTTACACATTTTCTCCACCGTGACTACCACTTTTACGACACTAGAAATCTATGATAAATTAGTCACAAAGTTAATAAGTCTGTTACAGACTAACTTTTCAACGCACTGACTATAGATTTTACGACACTGTAAACTTATGGTAAACTTGTCACAAAATCAATATCTGTTACAGACGTAAGTAAGTTTGCTAGTAAGTATGTAAGAGACTTATTATATATGTTACATATTTCTTTCAAACTGCTTGGGAATACTAACTTGTTTGTGATGTTCCTCATATTTTGTCGGTTTTGAGCTTATTATAACAGTTATATTTGAGAAATTTGTCTATGTTTTATCGAGATTTCAGGTCAAAAACGTTCAGAGTTGGAATCATGTTTAAAGGTGGACTTTGGAGAGGTTTGAAGCATTTTCCGTCATTCTCCACGAAAGGAAGGACCGATCGATCTATAAAGGATCGATCGATCAGTCATCTCAAAGGATTATGCGCACGATCTGAAGAATAGCTTGGTTTCTGAGAAAATCGACTCATCATCTAAGGGATCGATCGATCGCCTAGTGCTCGATCGATCCTAGCCTTTCGCAGAAACCTAATTTCGCGATTTTCAACCCTTGTTTTGGGCCCTATAAATACTTTTTTTCCTGTTTTTATTGGAGAGTCTCTTTTGATACTGGAGAACGAAATTTTACAGAGTTTTGAGAGTTTGTAAGCTAGGAAGAAGATCTCTTCATACTTGAGAAGAATTTCTGAATCCTCCTTATTCTTTCTTTATGCAATTTCAATTTCAGTTCATCATGATTTGCCAACTTTGTTGTTCTATGTCTGAATAGATCTTAGATCAGGTCTAGAGATTCTAGGGTTTTAGAATTCACTGTTGGGGAACAAATATGATTCATTAGTAGATGATTCTCCTTCTAATACTCGAATCTAATGCATAGATTAGTCTGATCACCTAGTCAATAAGTTTAGGTTGTTAACCTTCCAGAAGATTGTTAAGAACTAGAACTAGATTAGAAGATCAATTCCTTCACTACCAACGAGAGTTGATGCTAGGTTGGATTGTGGGTAATTGAACCAAAACGATAAAGCCTATTTGTAATATGAAACCAACGAGAGTTAGGACCTTTCGGTTATTGATAGACGGGTAGATTCAACGAGAGTTGGTTTGCCTTTATTCATGTTCAAGCCGAGAATAAGATTAGAGTAATTCCTGAATAGTTTCCCTGACAAGAATTTTAACTCCTGAATGAATACCCAACATCTGATTGCTTTAATTATTTGATTACATTCACATCTAAGTTGTTAGAATTCACTTCCTTTATTTGATTGATATAGCTTGTGATTCAATAGGAATTGAGAGTGTAACTTGGTTCTTCATGGATTCGATCCCTAAATACTATTTCGTTTGTTGTGCACTTGCAGTAGGATATAGGGTTAAAACTCGTAGTATCAAGTTTTTGGTGCCGTTGCCGGGGAACCAATAGTTGCCTTTCGATTTTATGTTCACAGTTTCAAGTCTATATTGTTACTTACGTTTTTGTTTTTGTTTGTTTTTGTTCTTTTCCAGGTGTATGACAAGAAGTCAAGGGCCAGAACACCTATTCAATTTAGATAATCAGGAGCTTGCGAGAGTTGAGAAAGAAAACCAAAGAGCCAGAAATATGAGTCCCCCAGGAAATCAAGCGCAGGATCCACAGGACATGGCCACAATGGCATAGCATGTGTAGAGAGAGTTTGCTGAGATTAGAAGAGTACGGGAGCCTGCTCAACGCAGGGCGATAGGAGACATGGACACTCCACACACTTACTATCAAAATCGCTCAGCTATCCGACCTCCTGCTATTGAGAGGAATGATTATGAGATCAAACCTTAGCTCATTTGGTTAGTCAAGCAGTATGTCTTTAATGGACTTCCGGGGGAGAATCCTATGGACCACATAGAGAACTTCGAGGACATATGCGGGACCACTAGCTATAATGGTGTACCTGCTGATTATATGAAGTGTGAACTCTTCAATCACTCATTCTCGAACAGAGCTTCCAGGTGGTTACGTTCACTACCTCCAGGATCACTCACCACATGGGCTCAGGTTCGAGCATAATTTCTCGACCAATTCTACACGAAGTCCAAGACTGCAGCTCTCAGAAACAAGATTTCATCGTTTCAGCAACGATCTGGGGAATCTTTGAATGAAGCGTGGGAATGTTTCAAGGAATACTAGCGAGACTGTCTGCATCACGGGTACTCGGATTAATAGCTCCTCAACACCTTCTATTGCGGGATCGAGTGGGAGTACAAAAACTCTCTGAATGCTGCCAGCAATGGGGATTTCATGACCAACACTAGAGACGAACCTTTCACTCTGATCGACAACCTAGCTGCAAGTTCTGGTTGTCATTGTCCAGAGTATGATCGAGGTAGGAAGGTAAACAGTGTGGAAAGTTAAAGGATCGATGACATTGCTGAGAAGTTAGATATGCTGATCCGTGCGAATCAGGATAGTCATAAGAGTGTGAATCAGGTTGAGGACAGTAGAGAAGTAGCTCAAGTTCAAGATACTGCGGCTGGTTCTGAAGACCAGAGGGAGGTCGACTATGTCAACTGGCAGAACAGGGAACAAAACCCGAACTACCTCTCCTACAGAAGCACTAATGTTGAGAACCCTCAAGACGTCACTTTCCCAGCACCCACATTGCCTAAAGGGTTACCTTTTCAGGGAAAGTCATTCGTCCAGAACTCAGGGCAGAGATGGAACAACCAGAGACCGTTCGCTCAGAACGCAGGAGAGAGTAATTGGCAAAGACCGTACGCCATATGCGCTGCCACCAATGCAGAAACAACCTCCAGCAGCACCTTCAGGGGCGTCGAACGAAGAAATCAAAGCCCTGATTCAGCAACTCGCCGTTGAGAAGCAGAAGACTACCAGGCATCTTAATGCTAAGATGGATAACATCTACAGTGACCTGAATGGGAAGTTTGAGTCAGTCTCTATGCACCTCAAGAAGCTGGACACACAAGTTGCTCAGACTGTGGAAGCTATCAGACGCCCCCATGGAGCTTTACCTGGAAAGTTGAGAAAAATCTCAGAGAATCTTGTAATGTGGTAAAATCTAAAGCAGGGATTTCGGTTGAGAGCAAGCACGATCCTCAAACTCCATACTCTAAAGAGCTTGAAAATGTAGAGGATCAGGGAGAGTTTACGATACCATGCCGGGTTGGACAGCTGGTTTTCAGTGATGCTCTATACGATTCTGGAGCTAGTATTAATGTTATATCTTTGGAGACTATGGAGAAACTTGGTATTGAGCTGATGCAGGAACATCACTCCTCTGTTTCGTTTGGAGATGCACCTTCCAAGGTCCCTAAAGGGAGACTTGTTAACTTCAGTCTCCTGGTCGGGAATTGCAAGATCCCGGCAGACTTTACAGTTGTAAAGATGGAAAGAGAAGGAGTTGTTCCTATCCTGTTGGGAAGGTCGTTCCTCAACACCGCATGTGCCAAGTTAGACTTTCTGAGTCAGAGAGTGTGTTGTAGAACGTTTCATACCCCATTCGAGCTTCTTCAAGTCGTTTCTGTGGTATGATTCAAGATGGTGAAGAAGACAGTGACCGTGACGAGCAATATGAGTTGTTCGGTGAACACGAGAGGGACTCGACTGAACATCAAGACACTTGTATCCTTTATCGTCTTGAAAAATTCTGCAATTACGATGTTAGAGGCCTTGTTATAAAGATTTTTGGAGGTAGCCCTGGTATTGATGTTGGTGGAACTTACACGGTCAAGGAAATATGCCGCGATGGAACTGTTGCATTGCTGGATGCATCAGGAAGGACGATACACACGAAAGATGAACAATTGAAAATGTTCATCATTGAGGAAATAAGTGTCCAAGGAGTGAGCAAACCTCACTCAAGCAGCTCTGTCATCTGAATGGCGTCCGAGTCAAGCTAATGACTGTAAAAGAGCGCTGAGTGGAAGGCAACCCACTATTAGATAATTTGTTTTTCGTTTTTCCTTTTCCTTTGATTTCGTTTTTGTTTTTGGTGTTTTTAAGTAGGAAGTTCTCGAAGGCATAGATCGATCGATCTTCCCAAGATCGATCGATCAAGGGCATATAATAGGATGCGCACGATCAAAAGCACAACTGAGCACAAGGCATTATCCGATCAGGACTTGCGCACGATCCACTGCCCGACTGAAAAGGCATGGATCGATGGATCGATGCGTAGCGCACGATCCATTGTTCGACCAAATGAGCAAAGACCGACCAATCAAGAACAAAAGGCGCACGATCCATTGCCCGACCGAGTATGCATGGATCGATCGAGCATAGTTACCGCATGATCCAGAGCACAACGTAAAGAAAGGTGGTTCAATCGAGTAAAATAAGAAGATTTGCGCACGATCCACTACCCGACCGAGCAAGTAAGGATCAATCGAGCAATACTCGCAAGAGAATCGATCGATCGAGAAACTCGGGGATCGAT
This sequence comes from Lepidium sativum, assembly GCA_023374145.1. Lineage (NCBI taxonomy): Eukaryota > Viridiplantae > Streptophyta > Magnoliopsida > Brassicales > Brassicaceae > Lepidium > Lepidium sativum. The sequence goes on along the minus strand of JAKUCM010006839.1, from coordinate 7,563 downwards.
CGATCCCCAACCCATGTTTGTTTTCTTAAACGCGCAGAGCAGTTATTTTTCGCGAAATTCTTTTTGCGAAAATTCTAAAAACTCGATTTCTTTCTCGTTTTTCATCCGATTGTGACGATTCAAAAGCCTTATCCACTTAAAATCTTGTTGTCTATCTGATTTTGTTGTTTTTAACTCCGATCTGCAAATGTATGCCCTCTTTGAAATTTTGATCCTATTTAGAGGATGAATTGGGTAAAAGGGGAACTTATTTTCTTTGTTGATTTTCATTGATTAACATATACATATGCCTCATACTTACATAGATTTGACCCCCTATTGCTGTGTGGATTGTTAAATTTCGATTAGAGATTGCTCGTTATGTTGAAGGAGAATTTTTAAGGAAATTTTGAAATTTTTAGGCTTGATTTTGATTTGATGTGGTTCGAATGATGCATTGCTGGATGTTGATATTGTTTATTTGAATGAGAATTCGAACCACTAATCGTTTTTACACCTAAGATTTCAAATTTTTGTGAATCTTCTCGGTCATAAACTCATTCTATCGGTTATGTCTCTGTTCTTTCTTTATAGATGGTTCGCACATCTACTTCCAATCCCAGAAAACCTACACAGAAGGTTAGAGCATCTTCAAAACTGCAGCGCGGTCAGCTGTCACGATAGTACGACAATGTGCACAGACAGGGTCAACTCACTGACTGTTTGTCGTGGCCAAGACCAGAGCAGACCTATTTCGTCAATAGTGTGGCTAATCGGGATACCCCCGCTCTTTTCAGGAATTCCGCAGCATACTAGAAAAGAACTTAGGGAGACGGTTGGAAGAGCTTTCACGAAAGCTTCTATGATCAACTCGTGACAAACACGTTGATGCCAACCAAGTTCCTCTGCCGCGAGACGCTAGATAGGATGGGCATCCTAGGAGATGTTGTTCAGCTGTTGGACAACCTCGGTCTGACCAAGTTCTGCTTCGAAGCCTATCCACTGTATCCAGAGGTAGTCAGACAGTTCTTGGCAACGTGTGATCTACACGCATGTGCCGACCCTCATGGTACAGTCTATGCACAATATCTGACGTACCGGTACAGAGGAGCCCTCTACACTATCACAATTCAGGAGCTGTGCCAGATTTACGGCTTCGACGAGTATGCATTTGGGCAAAAATCGTCAAAGAACTCACCGCCGAAGAACGAGCTGTGGTATGTGTTGTCAGGTGACGGGTATCAGGGTAAGGCCTCGAAGCTCATGCACATCAGGAACCTGGCCATTCGGATAGTTACCAAGCACATTGGGTCGACGATTCTGGCAAAGGAGGAGTCAGGCAGTGTGACAAAGTCTCAGCTGGAGTATATGCACGACGCTATATCTCCTATGGTTTCGGATCTGTACCACGATCCTACTCTCGTTACGGGACCACCTTCGAACATCAACTGGGGCTACCTTTTTGCCAATGAGCTGATCAGGCGTAGGTACAGAGGTGACCCGAGAAAGGTAGTGGTTGAGCCAATCGGTAGTCTCCTGACACCGATCTTCATGCACCATGGATCAGACCTCAAGCAGACAGAGGTTATTTAGAGGATCGATCTAATCGATACAGCTGTCTTGGCGCAATTTGGGTACGTTATGGAGAAGAAGCAGTCGACGTTTTTTGATGATACGCCCGAGATGATGTACGTTACCTTCCGAGCTCCCCACCTCACTTCAATAAGCTGCAGAGAGAACGTGGAGTACAGACCTTACTTGTCCCATCCCGAGATCTCTGGTAAGCTTAAGGAGAAGGAGACTGCACCGTGAGCTCGATCTCGCAGAGCTGGAGCTTCCACCTCTATTCAGTTTGTACCTCCAGCATCCGCCGCTCCATCTTCTGGCTTTCTGCTTCTCGAGTTTCCTAAGGAGGAACTCGAATTGCCTCACTACTCGCCGGAATTCACGGACCGGCAGTTCAGAGAGTGGCATGTTGAGAACGAGAGGAGGAAGAGGTCGATTCAGAGGACCATCTGGAGTGCATTGAGGAGGATCCTAGCTGCCTTTTGTATGAGTGCACCTGACGCCGATCGTGACGAACATGCTGCCGCACCTACTGCACCTACCCGCCGACCGGATGTTGCTGGACATCGGTCTGACGATAACGAGTATGATCAAACAGTGGATCACCGTCTTTCTCGCCGCCGCAGAGCACCAGGCGCCCGCTACAGCGAGAGTCCTGAGTAGCTTTTTAGCTACTTCCTACTTCTTTTGCACTTTATTTTTATTACACATAAGACTATTTCTTTTGTCTATCTTTATTTCTTATGCATGTTTATATGTCTTCCCTTTGGTTTATTTTTACACCGGGACGGTGTAAAGTAAGTCTGGGGGAGAACACCTATTGACTAAAGCATTTCTCTGTTTTGTTTCTTTTCATTCCAGGATTTTCAGACTATTTCCCTCTTTTATTTATGTGTTTTTGAGCTTTTGAGACTGACATCAGATCATTTGATTTTCTATTTCCTTAGCATTATCCTGAACTTAGTATGACTTATTTTCCATTTGTCAGAAATCGATTATACTATTGGAAAACCTAGAGACAAAGCAACACTCAGTTTCAGAGCACACTCATCTCAACTTTCAGGGGATTTCATGCTGATTTCACACCTAACTTGACTTAATCCTCTCGTCAAGGGAATTGGTAATACATCAGGTATGTTCCTTCTCTTTACTCAGTGAAAGATGTTTCTTGTAAGTTTGGTTATGTATCTCTCTTCACCATGTTCATGCATCTTCAGCCAAAAATTCTGACTCGATATATATCTTTGCATTAAGTTAGCCTAGGGTAAAAAATTTTCAATGACGCTGCGAATTTTTAGAGTGAATTAGATGTCTCTAAGGATACATCCAATGACGTGACCTTTTTCACTTTACTGATTAGCTTACTGAAGGAAAACTCCAATGAAGCAACTTACTCGTAAGAATTGTTCTTATGAAAAGAGAGAGATAGAATCAAACTGAAGGTAGTCTAGAGAGTAGCAGTAGGAACTCTAAGCCTTTTGATTGATATTCCCTCGAATGAGACTGCACTTAGATTTATTAGGGAGTCAGTATGTGAGCTCTGATTGTTTGTTTTGAGTTGTGACGCGAGATTGTTGTGTTTGCTAAGTCTAGGGGAAGTACAAGGTGGTCTCGATTTTGATGAGTCGTATTCTTGTGATCATTTCGGACTTGATGTGCAGGATCTCGAGAGAATAATTTCTCTGATGAGACGTGATTTCCTACGGTCTTTCTTTCTTTGCTTGAGGACAAGCAATAAGCTAAGTCTGGGGGAATTGGTGTTCCTCATATTTTGTCGGTTTTGAGCTCATTATTACAATTATATTTGGGAAATTTGTCAATGTTTTATTGAGAGTTGGAATCAGAGTTGGAATCATGTTTGAAGGTGGACTTTGGAGAGGTTTATAGCATTTTACGTCATTCTCGACGAAAGGAAGGACCGATCGATCTATCAAGGATTGATCGATCAGTCATCTCAAAGGATTATGCGCATGATCTGAAGAATGACTTGGTTTCTGAGAAGATTGACTCATCATCCAAGGGATCGATCGATCACCTAGTGCTCGATCGATCATAGCCTTTCGCAGAAACCTAATTTCGCGATTTTCAACCCTTGTTTTGGGCCCCATAAATACTCTTTTTCCTATTTTTATTGGAGAGTCTCTTTTTGATATTGGATAAAGAAATTTTACATAGTTTTGAAAGTTTGTAAGCTAGGAAGAAGATCTCTTCATACTTGAGAAGAATTTCTGAATCCTCCTTATTTTTTCTTTATGCAATTTCAATTTCAGTTCATCATGACTTGCCTACTTTGTTGTTCAATATCTGAGTAGATCTTAGATCGGATCTAGGGATTCTAGGGTTTTAGAATTCACTGTTGGGAAATAAATATGATTGATTAGTAGATGATTCTCCTTCTAATACTCGAATCTAATGCATAGATTAGCTTGATCACCTAGTCAATGATTTTAGGTTGTTAACCTTTCAGAAGATTGGTAAGAACTAGAACTAGATTAGAAGATCAATTCCTTCACTACTAACGAGAGTTGATGCTAGGTTGGATTATGGGTAATTGAACTCAAATGATAAAGCCTATTTGTAATCTGAAACCAACGAGAGTTAGGACGTTTAGGTTATTGATAGAGGGGTAGATTCAACGAGTGTTGGTTTACCTTTATTCATGTTCAAGCCGAGAATAAGATTAGAGTAATTCCTGAATAGTTTTCCCTGACAAGAATTTTAACTCCCGAATGAATACTTGACATCCGACTGCTTTAATTATTTGATTACATTCATATCTAAGTTGTTAGAATTTACTTTCTTTATTTGATTGATATAGCTTGTGATTCAATAGGAATTGAGACTGTAACTTGGTTCTTCGTGGATTCGATCCCTAAATACTATTTCGTTTGCTGTGCACTTGAAGTAGGATATAGGGGTTAAAACTCGTAGTATCAGTTTGCTCAAAATTTAATTACTATATTAGCACCTATGTGTTACCCATCTATATGTTTACATACTTATTGAATGTTACTACAGATTTATAGTTACAAATGACTTATTGTAATACTTTATAGACTTATTATGTAATGGCTACAAACTTATTATCCTTGACAGATTCGATCAGTAAAGCTACATGTTTAATTACATTGGCTACAAACTGAAGAGATTAAACTAAATTTTCAACAATATGCAACTGACAAGAATTAAAGATAGATGTATATATATTCTGAAAATTGTGATTTTATATAAAAAAAACTAGATATGTCTCATGCTATGTACGAGATTATTTGTTTTGAAAAATAAATATACATTTTGGGTTTATTATAGAAACACGAGCTTTTTCTAGTCAAACTTGCGTTTAAAGACTTTTTGGAAGGATATTTTTTAAAAATCATTATTTTGGACGCGAATTGTCGATTTTCCCTCAAATTTTCCAAATTTAATACATTTCGTAGCTCTTATGTTCAATATGTTTTCCTTTAATGCAAGCCACACTAACATCACAATTTGTGAAGTCAACTTAACTCATTATACCATCTCATACAACTCGATTCTATTTCTAGAAATGTGACCTCAGTGTTTGTGCCACAAAGTTCCTGAATTTGCATCATCGAATTTTGGTTTAGTACCCCTTGATTCAACACTTAAGTTTTTATTATGAGAATTTACAGTGTGAAACATATAAAGATATATTATAACTGAATTTAAAGACAAAATAGTTTTTCCATTTTCTGCTAGACAAGAATAACGAGATCTATCTAAATAGGGACTGGATACGACAAAGTGTCTTTCAATTACAAAAATCAACCAGTGTTGAAAACCAATCCAAATTGCACAATCACCTCCACACCCACCAAAAACCCATTAGCCACATGAATGTGTCTTTCAACATAAGTTGGTTGCGGTAGCTCAGGCAACCTTGTAGTGAAACATTAAAGTTAGTAGTTGCAATTGAATGTAACCACTAAGTGTTTCTGGGTACTTTAACTAAATTCACTTCAGAAAAGACCATAGCAAGGATACTATGTTTCTTTACACGCCATGCATGAAACTTTTGGCAGTCTTTCTTCCTATGTCCAACTTTCTTATAAAAGAAACATGTATCTTCAACTTTAGCTTTATTTCTTTGAGTTGTACCTTTAGAAGCAGCATTCTCAACGACCTTAATTTTCCTTCTTTTGTCATGACCCTTAGAGATGTTAACCATATGAGCACTTCTTCCTGAAATTTAATCTTGAGATTTTTAAGCTTTGAAACAATGTGGGATATCTCTAAAATGTTTCCCTTAGTGACATCTCATAGTACTAAAGCTTTTACCAATATCATGCATCAATTAATCCAATTCAAATATTAAAGTTGGACAATTAGAAAATATTATTGATTTAAGATATTATTATTTATCACAGTATGAGGGCTCCATATGTAAGAATAATACAGAAGTAGAATGGTAAAAGACAAGTTTGAGCTGAAACTCCACCCAAATTTGAATCCAATGTGATGAGCTTTATTTCCTCAACATTAAAGAAAGAATCAATAGCCAAAAATGCTACAAACTTAATGTTATATTGTTAAAGTTGCCAAAACCTCTTTTTTTTCTTCTCCAAATGCCACAAGTAACTGATTCATGTAACTAGTTCTGTGATGAATGACCAAAATTCCCATTACTCGTTAGATTAGACAAATTTGTGAAATCCAACCAGTTATTTCTCTTTGGATAGAGCAGGAAAGATAGATTAAAGTTGTTGCTGGAAATAAGATAAATAGTCTAGTTATTTCATTCCTCTCACAAAAGGTTTCTCAAGACTGCTTATTCTCTTCTCTCTCTCTTTGTTGAATCGATCATTTCTTCATATTCTTCAATTTGTCATTTTCTTCTCAAATATTTATTTGATCATTTGTTGTCTTCTTCATATTCTCGTGAATTTCGTAGCCTAGCTTTCGTTTCTTTTCCAACAAAATGTTTCTCTATTAAGAGTTTTCCTCTTCGATTGCAGGTTTGTCTGTCCCCTCTTTCTCTACCTATTTTTGCTTAGTTTTTGACTTTTTTCTCTTTTTCTTCATATATGTGATATTAGATTTAGATCAAGACTCGATTTGAACTGATTTGTGGTATTTTATTTTAGTTTTACTTTAGTCTCACGATAAGTAAAAATGTGGGAATTTGTTTGATTAAGGCTTCAAAAGCGTTCTCTTGTATTTCTTTGGGTGGTTTGGAGCTTCTATTCATGATATTTATTGAAGTATAAAGCTATATGCACTCTGTTTGATTAAAGCTTCAAAAATATTATTTTCTATTTTTTGGTGGTTTTGAGCTTTAGATCGTGTTATTCATTAAAGTATAAAGCTATTCACAATTTTTGTTTCTCTTTGTTTTTTGTTAATCGTCATTTGAAAGATGTCACATGTGACTGTCACTGAATGACGGAAATTTCCTTGAGTTGTGTTTACTTTTTTTTTTCTTTCTTTTCTCATAAATTACATGTTCTTTTTTAGCCTTTAAACGAGAAATGCAGCCGCTGCAAAGGAACTGGGTATAACTATGTCACTTTCAAAAACCTATAAAATTTTTCTTCCTCTATTTCATATTTATGTCTGTAATCTATGTCCATGTCATGTATTTTATGTAATTCTCTTAATGTCTTTATGGGCAAAAACATGCCTCTCTTGGATGCCTCCAATGATTCCCACATAGCAATAAAGTTAAGAAGATCGCCAACTCTATTTTTGTGGGCGTTTAGAATAATTATTCTATATTTTGTACGTCAAGCCCTTTTGCCTCTTATATCCATATTTCACGTCCTCATATTTTATCTGTTCATATCCAATAAAATTCAATGTCTATGTTTTACGTCGACATATTTTTTTTCTTTATGTCTATGCCTATTTTGGTGTTTTCCGTGTTTAGAAACGCCACCACGTGCCAGGTGTATTCTCCTAACTCCCCTCTATGTTTCTTTTTTCCTGTGTCATGGCTTTTGTTATTACATCACTCCTTTCACTCACCATCTTTCATTTGTCATCCTGTCTCCATATATT
>JAKUCM010006838.1:0-24937 GCA_023374145.1 Lepidium sativum | reverse complement strand
TACATTTCAAAAAATTTTATTTAAATAAAAATTAAAATTTAAAAAAATATATTATTATTTAATTGGTTAAGAACCTTACATGCGATGGAGTTGGTCTAACGTGTACTTTAAGTTTTTTTTGTTAAATAATTATATAGACAATATTAGATTTGTAGTTTATATTTTCAAACCTTTTAATCCCAAATTTTATTATGCAAGATTATAATTCTCTGAAGTGTAATTCTGATAAAAAAATCATATAAATAAACATTCATGTTTTGAATATATGAATCCACACGAACAATGGTATTTTTTTGTTAACCAATAATTCATTCATTAACTAGCCAAAAAAAAACAAAGTAAATCTACAAAAGAGTATTTGAGCAAACCTTCTAATATGTTGGAGCTAGAGAATTAGCTCTAGAATTTAATAAGGAAGGAATAAAATTGAAAGAGACCACAGAGAAAATGTTAGCCTTCTAAAATCCTCAATATAAGGAGAGAAAATTGGCTGGTTTTGAGGATTCATCATAATTTTCAATATTTCTAAGCTATCTGTAACAAAATCGACCTCCAAATATTGTAGTTAAATCATACACAAACAATAGTTAAAATTATAATTTTATGGTCCGAATTTGACTCTAATAGTTGGGTTTTTATGTCAACAAACTGTTATAATTAAATTAAAAACTTCGGGTTACAACAACATAAAAGATAACATAAGCCATTCAAGACATATTCTTATTCAATGTTGAAACAAAGTTAAAAACACCTCAAAAAATATTAAAAATCTTGGATATATCGTGAAAATATAATCATAGTCTATAAACAATCTGATTTTTTTTGTTCTGGTTTTCTTTTTTTGTCAACTAGTCTACTGACTTTTTAAATCTCACTCATACTCTTGCAGGTAAGAGGTTCGATCCCTGGTGCCTTGAGGATTTGTAAAGTGACCACACCACTGAGCTACTTGTCCTCGGCTTTCTTGTTCTGTTTTGAAACATAAAATGGGCTCTTTAAACTTTTTTTTAGTTTGGATGAAACCTCTCTAAAATAAATAAAAAGTTTGCCGTTAAAAATCTCTCCCTATCAGTCTAATGAGAATTAGTCTAACCACGAACCTAATTAGTTTTCCCTAAGGCCTATATAATAAACTATGTCCTTTGAAGTACTTCTAACCGTCGGTTAACTTTTCAAGACTTAATTCATAACTTATTTATTTCCTAAAACTCAATTTTTCATCTATTAACAGTAGTGCAAAAAAATTTAAACCTTTAATACCAAAATTATTAACTGGATTATCTTAACCATAAAAGTGAAAAAAATTCAGCCACCATTTTGTTAACTAACCTATTGATTTTTAAATTCTACTCTTAATACTGCAGGTAGGAGGTTCGATCCATAGCGCCTTAACGATTTGTAAAGTGACTACACCACTAGACCACCTGTCCTCGGCCAACGTAATAACATTTAGAAGTTGAAACTTAAATCGTATAAATTCAGTTGATAGAAAAAGAAATCTAAACGAAGTAAACAATTATATCAAAAGTCCTACTATGATATACGATAAAGATTTGCTTTTTGCTACGTTACCATAATCAACTTTACATATATATTAATGATAATTAAGCTTAAGCTTTTGTGAAACACAAACCACAGACTAATTACAATTAAATACTTTAAGGCATCAATTTATAGGAAGGTCGTGACCAAGATGACGCAACAAAGGTTAAAGAGGTTTCAAAGTGGAATATCAGACACCCAATTTTTACAGAACAAAAGCCTAACCTATTCTCATTTTTATGTTTAGGGTTAAAGACAGCATCAGATCAAATCTAGCTTTTTTCGAGCAACAGTTTCCACCTTGAGATCTGACCATTTCTTTATCAACTTGCTAAAGTCGATCTCTGTATGGACGATCCATAACTTATTTTTATTAAGGCTGCTTATTCTTGGATTTTTTTCATTTATATAACAATTGTTTTTTTCTCTTTTTTCATCTTAAGTATCTTTTCTCTTTAATTATTTTTAAGGAAAAACTTAATTTGTTTATTAATTACAATATTTCGTATTACGTTAGTTAATCTTACAATTTTAAAATACATAGAGCATTTACATTATTGATAACCATTTATCGATTTAATTGTTAATAAGAACATAATTGTTTATTTTAGTTTAGTGATGAGTTTATTGATCACAGAAATAAATGAAAAGAGGCATGTATTATTTACAGTTTTTGTAGATCAAATTGTTGGAAAATCCAAATATGATAAAAAAGAATAAATGTTGGTTTGTGTGTTTTAATATTTTATTTCCAAAACTGAAGCTCTTTTGCTTTCTTATTTTTACGTATATTTTGACTTTTGATCTTCTTTTTTTTTGGTTTTATTGACCTTTTAAATTCATTTATTTTACACTTTTCTGTCCATGGATCAAGTTGTCTTAATATATATGATAACTATTGTAACAAAATAAAGTGTTTATATATAGCGCATAACATGATGCGATTGGCTGAACTTGAGTAGAAGATGCAAAACAAAATTCATAGCATTTTGTCTTTAAACACCAAAAATCCAAGAATTTCCTTTCTCATGAAACACCTTATCCAATTTATTAAAAATCAATAACTTTGTATCTGTAAAGATGTTTGGTTAAAAAAGAGCTTTGAGATGAGCAACGTGGAGATGAGTTGGAAAGAATGTATCAAATCTTTTACCATATTACACCCAAAAGAGAACTTTACGATCAGAAAAAAAGAAAGGACATGAAATTGTTTTGCATGGCCTCTTTCTCTAATCTACTTGTCCGTATCGACAAGCCCATGAATATGGTCTTAGGCTTCTAAAAAAAAGATCCACAAGACCTATTAAAATCTTTGAAATCCCTAACAATATGATATCATACAAAAGAAAATCCAATTTTATATAATCGAACTCCGGTAAAAACAATAGTAGAGGTATAAACAACTTCATTAAACACTCTTCACATGCAAGTGACATTTAGTCTAGTGGCAGATGGTAAGTCTACAAGAAGCATGCGCATTTGCACATCCTGGGATCGAGTCCCCCCGCTTACATTTGCAAGAATTTGGCTAATGGACCGGCCATTTGTGATCCAATATTGACAAAAAAAAAACACTCTTCACATTTTCTTTAAGGAATTTATATGTACTTTTAAATATTATTCTATGTCTCTTTCTTTTTGTTAACTAGATATCTCCATTGCAAAAGTGTTTGAAAGCCAATTAGGTAACAATATGTAAAAAAAATCGAAAGTACTATAATGCTGCAAACGAAAAGATTTATTTTGGAATTTAAAAAACGAGGGAATACACGAGATACAAAGCTATGGAATAAACTCTTGCGATGTACGAAATCTTTGAAATATACTACATAGTGTAAACATTGGCCAATTATTTGGGGATAACACCATCTTCAAAAAAATTTAATAGTCTAATACAATTATTACCTCCTAAATGTTCATCTCAATAAAACACTACATCACCAATAAAACTTTTTGAAACTATATACATATATAAAGAAATTGACATTAACCGTTGAAGATAAGCTTAAAGTGTAGCTTGGAAAGCAAGCAATCTATGAGATAGGATTAGCTACTTATTTGGAAGTTATCCAAATTTTCTATAATTTTCTATTTCAATTTGGAAAAGTTAGAATCTATAAATAGAGATGTTGAGTTGTGACATCCTACTGTGTGAGAGATTATTGAGTTTGAGATAGTTTTGGTTTTTGGGTATTTTCCAAAGCAGTAAAAAGAGTTATTCTTAATCGATAATCTTATTATTCTTTAATTGGTATTAGAGCCTAAGGTTCAAATTTGTGAGAGAATGAGCTGCAGATACGTGTGGTGAAATCGACTTGAAAGAAGTTTAAGTCATTGGTGTTATTGTTCCAACAAAACAAAGAGAAGGAGGATATTCTACCTCGGCAATTCAATGTCCGATGCTTACTACCATGAACTATACGGTTTGGTCTATGTGAATGAAAGTGATTTTCAAGTACACAAGGTTTCATAAACAATTGAAACAGGAGGTGTTGAAGGAGAAAAAGAAAAGAATAGCTTGGCGAAAGCTCTTTCGTTTCAATCTACACCCGAAAATCTTATCTTACAAGTTGGAGATCTAGAAACTCCAAAAGAGATATGGGAGGCGATTAAGTCTCGTCATGTAGAAGCTAGAAGAGTTAAGAAAGCTAGACAACAAACCCCAATGTCCTAGTTTGAGAGAATGACGATGAAGGAGACCGACACAATTGATAATTTTGTTGGGAAACTCTCAGAATTAACTTCAAGATCGGCGGCTCTAGGAGAAACTATTGTAGAATCAAAAGTTGTGAAGAAATTTCTCAATAGTTTACCTAGGAGAAAGTACATCCATATCATAGCTGCTCTAAAACAAGTTCTTGATCTCAAAAAAACTAGTTTTGAGGACATAGTTGGGTTAAAAGCTTATGAGGAGAGAATTAGTGAAGAGGAGCAACAACTTGAGGATCAAGGAAAGCTCAAGTATGCCAATATGGAGGTTCAATCTCAAGAGAGCTAAGGACATGGTAGAGTTAGAGGGAGAGGAGGCCGAGGACATGGTAAAGGAGGAGGAAGAGGCAAAAACAAGGCTGATCAAGTGGATCAAAGCTACAAAAAATATTTGTCTCAAATTGTGTGTTTTTGATGTGATAAGAAAGGGTACTTTGCTTCAAGTGTCCCGATAGGCTTCTTAAACCTCAAGAGGGTGATGATCTATTCGTGCATGAGGTAATACTTCTTAACGAGAGGAATTTTAAGCCAAAGGAGTTTCAATCGTATGATAGAAAACTTTGGTATTTGGATAATGGAGCAAGCAATCATATGACAGGAGATAGAGATTTCTTCTCAACGCTTGATGAGACAATCACGGTAAATGTAAGGTTTGGAGATGATTCTCGTATTGAAATAAAAAGGGAGAGGATCGATTGCCTTTTTATGAAAATATGGCGACAAAAAATATTATTGAATATCTATTATATATCGGGTTTAAAGAATAATATTGTTAGTCTTGGACAAGCTACTGAATCAGGATGTAAAATTAGGATGAAGGAAGAGTATCTTCATCTATATGATTGTAATGGGAAGTTGATGATCAAAGCATTAAGATTGAAAAATCGACTTTATAAGATTTACATGGAAGTTAATGCAGATAAGTGTTTACAACTCGAAACACTTAATGAAACAACGAAGTGGCATGCAAAACTAGAGCATGTTGGAGTAGAGACAATGAAAAAAAGGTGGCAAAGAAAGTGGTAAAGGGAATTCCGAGCTTCCAAGTAAATAAGGAGCATTGTTCTTCATGTCTACTTGGGAAACAAGCTAAAAAATTGTTTCGTAAAGCAATGTTGTTTCGAGACAAAGAGGTACTAGAACTGATTCACAGAGATCTTTATGGACCTATAACACCTTCTACACCATCAAGGAATAGGTACATCTTTGTATTAATTGATATTCCAACTCAATTTATGTGGACAATTCTCTTGAAAGAGACATTCAAAGCTTTTGATAATTTTAAAGTCTTTAAACTCATCATCGAGAAGGAAACAAGTATGAGTATTAAGACCTTTAAGACTGATAGAGGTGGAGAGTTCATGTCTCAAGAATTCAAGATGTTTTCTGATAAATTCGGAATCAAAAGAAACATGACATCACCGTACTTTGATGGGAATGACTTGAAGTATCTTAAAACACATGGGAGTTCAAAATTTTCCATGGTGAGAAGCAGTAAGACATGTTACTTATCTCATTAATCCAGTATTAACAAGGGCTCTAAAGGATCAAACTCCATACAAAACTTTCAAAGAGAGGAAACGGAGACTTTATTATCTTAGAGTTTTTGGATGCTTAGGCTATCCTAAAATAGAAAATCCTTATCTAAAGAAGCTAGATAATCTATCACGTGTCTTGATACATCTAGCGACTGAACTAGGTTCAAAAGCTTATTGCTTCTTGGATCCTACAAGTCGGAAAATTATTGTTAGCTGAGATGTGGTCTTCGACGTATGCAAATGATGGAAGTGGAACGATTTAGAAGAAAAGAAGGTTGATGGTTTTCAAGAGAGAATAATAAGCCTTGATAACTTTATCACAAGTGAAAAAGACATTGAAGAAGAGGAAGAGATCATCAAAGAAGCAGAAGAGAATCAAGATGTTATTCTTCGAAGATCTACTAGGGAAACATAATTGTAATTATGAGAGTAATTATGAGAGTAATCACCTATTGTTGGTACTCAATGAAGAACCATGGAATTTCGAAGAAGTAAGTGAATCATAAGTTTGGGTTAATGCATGTGAAGATGAAATCGAGTTGAATCGTAAAAACAAGACATGAGATCTCATTGATTTACCAAGTGGAGCAAAAGCCATCGAACTAAAGTGGACATTCGAAGTTAAAAGAAACTCAGATTGGAGTGTAAACAATTATAAAGCAAGGCTAGTTTCAACGAGATATGTTCCAAGATATGGTATAAATTTCAAAGAATTATTTTCTCCGATTGCAAGAATTGAAACTATAAGATTCATTATTGCTCTAGCTGCTACACATGGTTGGGAGATTCATCATCTTGATGTTAAAACAACATTTTTACGGAATTAAAGGAAGGAGTCTGTGTATCTCAACCGGAAGGCTATGTAGCAAAAAGAAAAGAGAAGAAAGTCTACAAGTTAAACAAAGCTTTATACGGTTTAAAATAAGCCCCAAGAGCATGGAATGACAAGTTAAACAAGATTCTCAAAAAGCTGAAATTCGTGAGGTGCACTAAGGAGGCTTCTTTGTACTGAAAGCAAGAGAAAGAACAACTTCTAATTGTTATGGTCTATGTGGACTACTTTCTAGTAACGGGTTCAAGTCTTAAGATGATCATCGATTTCAAGAAATGTATGTCAAATAAATTTGAGATGGTGATCTTGGTAAACTAACATACTATCTTGGAATATAAGTGATACAAGAAGAATGATGCATAATACTAAAGAAAGAGAGATATGAGAGAAAGATTTTTGAAGAAGCAAGAATGTATGAATGTAATATGTGTCACACACCAGTGGACTCGGGTGTTAAGTTTTCAAAGTCTCAAGAAGAATAGAACATCAGCGAAAAAGAGTATAGAAAACTTATTGGGTTTCTTTGATACTGAATCCATACACGGCCGGATCTAGCTTTCAATGTTGGAGTCTTGAGTATATATATGCAAAAGCTTAAAAGTCTCATGGATTAGCTTTGAAGAAGGTGCTAAGATAATTACAAAGATCATTGTCTCAAGGCCTTAAGTTTGACTGTAACAACAAAGAAGGTTTGAAAGGGTATAGCGATGCTAGCTATAATGTTGATTTGGACGATGTGAAGAGCACAATCGATCACATCTTTTACTACAATGATTTTCCAATAAGTTAGTGCTTTCAAAAGCAAGAGACAGTAGCATTATCTTCACATCAATTACTTAGTGAAATAACCGGAGAAGAAAGCAAGAAGCTTCCAATTTTCATAGACAATAATTCGGCAATCTCTCTCACTAAGAATCAGGTCTTTTACGGTCGAAGTAAACATATTCACAAGAGATGTCACTTCATTAGAGAATGCGTTGGAAATGAGCGAACCAAAGTCGAACATGTTCCCGGGAATGAACAAAAGGCAGATACTCTTACCAAGGCACTAGGAAGGATAAAATTCAAGAAAATGAGAGAGTTCATAGTAAATATCACTCCAACCTTAAGAAGGAAAATGTTGAAGATAAGTTTAAAGTGTAGTTTAGAGAGCAAGCAATCTAAGAGATATGATTAATTAATTATTTGAAAATTATCCAAATCTTCTATAGTTTACTATTAATTTAGAAAAATTAGAATCTGTAAATAGGAGTTGTAATATCTTATCGTACAAAAAATTATTGAGTTGAAATTGTTTTGATTTTGAGATATTTTTCAAAACAATAAAAAATGTTTTTTTTAATCGATAATCTTTTTATTCTTTATAAACTCATATCACACAATTGTTATTTTAATGTGTATTATTAGCAAAAAAATACCGTTTGTATAGAAACAAATGGAACAACATGATCAAAATAAAATTTTCTCAACTATTTAAATACTCACATCCACTTTTTATTTGATTTACATTGTTCTGCGTGAGTTTATTTGTCATATAAAATTATGTTACGAATATTGTTGACAAATACATTTATTTAAGTTATTCTTTCTTTCTTTCCTTTTTCTCTTATTGCCGATTATATTGCTTGTAAAATAGGTAAACAGAGTTGATACAACCAACTAAAAAACATTTATTTAAGTTATTCATGTTTATATAATAAACAGTTAAAGAAGATTTTAAAATAATGAAAGTAATCATGCATTTGAATTATACAAAAATAAATAAATAATAGGTGCAGTTCAAATCTTCATTAAGCTATAACACATCCATGTGACACCATGTTATTTGTTTTTCTTTGGTCAACATATTATACACGAATTTCATTAAAATAATAACATAAAATTAGTATTAACACAAACTACTAATTTTTTTTAACAAAACTATTATTTATATTATAATCAAAGATGAAAAGATATGAATAATAAGTCATTTTGCTCACATGATGTGAATTTTACCAAATTATTATTAATCTAACCAGTTGGCGACGTCGATGACATGTGACCCAGTGATGTAGTCATTTTACAAATCTTCAAAACACCAGATATCGAACCTCTTACCTGTAAGAATAGAAGTGGGATTTGAAAGCCAGTTGAAAAAAAAAAACCAGTTGGCGACTTATGTTACCACATTATTGGGCTTATAAACGGCCCATTATCCAGTAAGCGAAAGCCATTTGGAGGGACTCGAAAACGTCACCGTTTTGAGTTTTTTTACTTGTCACTATTTCTCGTCTTCTTTGGTTTAAGACTCTTTTTTGTAGGTGTGTTAAACTCACATTTTCCGTTTTCTAATACTTTACTCTTTTTCAGTATGTAAATTCATCATTGAAAATATATAAATTCGAACTAAAAGCTCGAAAGTCTTTGCGCGTAATTTTCTGATTTTTCACTGATTGTTTCCGCTTCTGGGGACTTTTCTTTTTCGTTTTTGGGGTCCCAAAATTAGGGTTTTGTGTTTTGGGCTCTGTTAATGGCGACGACGCAGGGCCAGCAGACTGCGATTGACTCGGCGGTTCTGGATGATATAATCCGGCGACTTACGGAGGTCCGATTAGCTAGACCAGGAAAGCAAGTCCAGCTCTCGGAAGCTGAGATCAAACAGCTTTGCACTACTGCTAGAGATATTTTCATTCAACAACCCAATTTGCTTGAGCTTGAAGCACCCATTAAAATTTGTGGTATGATTTCTCGGTCGAATTTGAATCCTTATCGTCCGAATTGAATTTAGGGTTCTTATTGTTAATTTTTTTCTCCTGGGTTAATCTCTTCAAAAGTGTGAACTTAGTGGGTTTTGAGGTAATGTTGTTAACGATTGTGAAAGTTTTTTGATTGATGTTCTGAAGCGTGTAGAATCTGATTGAGAATTTTTTTGGCTCTTTTGGATAATGTTTGAGTAGAGAGACTAAGCACGTGAGCTTATCTTGTTACTATGGAGTTTTATGTAATGGTTGTTGGATCCTAGACATAGGTAATGAATTGATTTATGATGCCAGATAATTCACATTTGAGTATGAAAGTTAGTTTTGTGAGGAGTCTTCTTCTCTGATCAGAGTATATGTTGATTTCTTGGAAGTTTAGTCAATTCGAATAGATGAGAGAACATGAGATTTCAGAAATCAAGTATCTCACTGTTTCGCAATGCTATTTTCCTGAGAACTACTGTTGAGAACACCATTTCTACTATGAGTTTGTTAAAAGTTGTTTTTGTGGAAACTATTGTCCCATTTTATGATATACCTTTATGACTCTTGGTGTGAATGACTTGAACTAGGTGACATACATGGACAATATAGTGATTTGCTCAGGCTATTCGAGTATGGTGGCTTCCCTCCTAGCGCCAATTATCTATTTCTGGGCGACTATGTGGACCGAGGCAAACAGAGTCTTGAAACGATATGTCTCTTACTAGCTTACAAGATCAAATACCCTGGCAACTTTTTTCTACTAAGGGGAAACCATGAATGTGCTTCTATCAATCGGATATATGGATTTTATGATGAATGTAAAAGGAGGTTCAATGTGAGGGTGTGGAAGGTTTTCACAGATTGTTTTAATTGCCTTCCAGTCGCTGCACTTATAGATGACAAAATATTGTGCATGCACGGTGGACTTTCACCTGATCTCAACCATTTGGATGAAATTAGAAACTTGCCTCGTCCAACAATGATTCCTGACACTGGGCTGCTTTGTGATTTGCTTTGGTCTGATCCTGGGAAAGATGTTAAAGGCTGGGGAATGAATGATAGAGGTGTTTCATACACCTTTGGTCCGGATAAAGTGTCTGAATTTCTAACAAAACATGATCTAGATCTTGTGTGCCGTGCCCATCAGGTATATATTTTGATCTTGCCTTCCATTGATTCTACTGTTTTTGATCTGTTTTTGATGTTAACATGGAAGTTGAAATTCTTGTGGCAGGTCGTGGAGGATGGTTATGAGTTCTTTGCTGATAGACAACTCGTGACAGTGTTTTCAGCTCCCAACTACTGTGGTGAATTTGATAATGCTGGTGCGATGATGAGTGTGGACGAGAACCTTATGTGCTCATTTCAGATTTTGAAGCCCGCTGAGAAGAAGACCAAATTCATGATGTCCACAAAGATGTGATCGTTTCTTTGAGGTTAGTCAGTACTCTGTCCTTGCCAAAAACCAACAAAACAAGTCAATGAAAACATTCTTCTCTGATTTGTTCAAATTATCACTACAAGTCAAGTACACATCTCTGTTATACATGATTTCTTATGAATTTTACCAGGCTAAACTCTAATGATAATGGGTCATTTCAGCTTTCCTTGGATTTGGCCACTCGAAGATTTGGCTTTGAAGTGTGTACTGATTAATGGCAGTGCGAACTCTTGAGAAGGAGCAAAACCCTAGTCCTTCCAATCTCTTTACATCCCCAAATTCACTTTCTTCTTATTTTTTCTTTCTTTTAATGGGGTCTTACATGATTTTCATGTCTGTGTGAAAAGAACATAGTTGGTGTGTACTTGCATATGATCGTTACTTGGCTTTTAGGACATCAAATGAAATGGTTGATTAAAAAACAAAAGTTGCATAAGATAGAGCTTATGGACATCTTCAATTAAACAGCATCAAAATCGAATGTGCTTTTAAGATTAAGAACGAAACAACTAAGTCTTGCTTATGTTCATGTTGAGTGTAATAGAACGAATGTAAGCTTTTGAGACTAACCAAAAAACAGTCCAGTTATCTTTGTACGATCGTGTGTAAAGTGATATATGATCCGTTTGGTGGACCTGAAAATAGAATATAATAATCACAATGAAAATGAATTGATATGTTCATTGTTGTGGATGAGAAGTAAACACGGAAGCGATTAAAAGTAACTTTTCTTTTGTTCTATGTAGCAAACGGGAACCAAAACCATATGTATCCAATTCCTTAGACACATTATGTCATTATCATATCTTTGAATATGTTCATATTCTTAGTCCATTTCTTGATTTATTCTAGTGGGCAAGTAGCTGCAACTACGACTATGGTGTGTCGAAGGTAATTTCGTATGGATGCGACTATGACTGTGTTGCATGTAAAATCAGTACAAAAAATCACTCGACTTAAGCAACTGGTCTTCGTCTAGTGGTTTCCACTTGAGGAGGAGTTGTCTTGTTGGTCCAGGCCATATATCAATTCTCTTCAAGTGCGAAATTGCTAATCATTTTCATTTGGGTAGAAGGTTTCATATGATCTTCCCTGGACCATAAGAAATTTTGAGTTTCGACTCCGAACCTCCTAGTTAACCAAAAAAAGAAAAAAAATCACTCGATTTGGAAGAATCCGTCTGAAAATTGTGTGGAAATTATTTGGGAGAGGCTCTTTTGGTGAATTTCACAATTTATTCTATCTACAACAGATTGTGGTGAATAGAAAATCGTCGAGATACTTTTTTTTTTTACACTTAGACAATTTTCAGTGGTTAACTCTTTATTTTCCTCTATGAATACAGTTCTCTAGAAATAGAGAAGAGTTTGCTCCGATGGTTTACTATTTTTTTTGTTCTAAATAAATTTTCTAAATATATTTTGTTTTACCATTTTATTACTAATTTCTAAAATATATTTTTACTTTACAAATCAACATACTTTACTCATTTATATTAAATACTCAATAACAAAACTACTAATAATCATAATTTGTTTAGAATAAAATTCCATTGCATCACATGAACAAAATTGTTTAAAGTTTTTTACTATGTATATTTTGATTATATAATTTTGTCTCTTCAAAAACAAGAGCTCTTATATTGTGTAACAATGTGGCTTTCGAGATTTCTTTAGAACAAATCTTGACATACTTACACGTGAAACACACACATATGTGCTTTCTATATTTATGACTCGAACCAATACCATATATACTCATGATTTCTAGTAGAAATAGAACTTTTTTTCATGATGTTCAACTTTCTCAAGAATCATTATAAATGGCATGCAACTTAACATGCAATTGAACAGTCGAAGAATTAGATTCTTTTAGATTGATTGATGAGCTTCTCCACGATAAATTGTTTCATATTTCAATCTTCTTCTCCAATTTTCTTTTTCTTTAGTCGTTTTCGCTTCCACTTTCCTTCATTAAACTTTCTCTATAAATAGAGGCATTAAGTATTAACGCACACTCCAACAATACATAAAAATATTAATCATATAAATATATTCGACAAAAAACAAAAAAACTAATAGAAAAAATAGTGAGTGAGTGAAGTATGAGAATAGCTTATCGTAGCTTCCTTCTTCAACTGCTACTCTTCTTCTTTACGTCTTTTGCAGAAGCAAATGACCAGCGAAAGGTGACAAAAAAATTGATCTTATTATATATTCAGAATCCACACTAAATACAAAATTTTTATATTTAAAAAAATTGTTTATTAAGATTAGTAAGGTCTCGTTTTAACTAACGTTGATCAAAAAGATTGTAAATATTATATTATTTGGTTAATCTTGACTATATATATTCTCATGTGAGTAACATGTTGCTTATCCATTACTAGTTACTCATAACTCCATCATTTTGTTTTCTTTTTTTTTGTTTTATTATTAACTATGATGTTTCCAACCAAACCCCATAATTTTCCTAGGGCATGGGAAAAAACATATGAAACAATTTAGGTAAATAGAAATTATTAGCACATCCTGGGATCGAGTCCCCCTGCTTGCATTTGCAAGAACTTGGCTAATCGGCCGGCCATTTGTGGCCCAATGTTGACAAAAAAAAATAGAAATTATTAACAATCTCACATTTAAGAGAAATTGATTTATGGCTTGGACCAACAAAACAACTCCTCCTCCATCATTTTGTTGTTATAGTTCTAAGTTTGCATAACTAATGATTTCATATAAATATATGTAAATCTTCTTAATTTATGTGGCTTATATAGGTATACCTTGTGCATATGAAAGTTGGTGGGCATCGATATGAGTCAAGTGTTGGTCATAAGGAACTACTTGGATATGTACTTGACCATGATAGGTTGGTTTTATATATGTTTTTTTTCCTTTATAAATTGAAAAATATATATATGAAATAAAAAATAAATCGTTTCCTTGTGAATAAACACATGCAGCACCGTAGAGAATGCACACATCTACACCTATAATGAGAGCTTCACAGGTTTCTCGGCAAGACTCACAGAAAGTGAACGCCAAAAGCTTATGAGTAAGACCACAATTGGTTCTTTGCTATATTGATATGTTAGAGACATGAACTAGATTAATGTTTTGATGTAGACAGGAGAGAAGTACTGGATGTAACACTTAGCAGAGACCTACAGCTTCACACGACAAGATCATGGGACTTAATGAATCTAACATTAAAAGCTAAGAGACGTCCTGAGGTTGAGAGTAATTTGGTGGTGGCTGTTATTGACTCTGGCATTTGGCCTAGCCCTGATATTTTCAGCAGCGACGGTCCTGATCCTCCTTCGGGTTGGGAAAACAAATGCCAAAATATAACTTGCAACAGGTTACTTCATTCATTTGATAACCTTTCTCCTTAATTTTTCACTATATATTTTGTTTATATAACTTGCAACAGGTTATATGTTTTGTTTTTTATGTATTAGAACGGTTTTCCTGATCATCGGTTTACTACTCTATTAGAACTTTGTCTCATATTAGTTGGATTTGTTACTCTTAGGCAATATATAAGTGTACAGTAATCATGTTTCTTTAAGCTAGCTTTAAGTGTGAATTATGTCCACCTGGTCCAAATCTAAAAGAAACCTTAGTGAGGGTTTTAGTTTATCAAAATTTTGGACCAGTTTCATCGATTAAAATTTGAAGCCTATAATAACCACAAAAATAAATTTTGGATATGATTAGTCCAGTACAAATGCACATGTTGCACTTGTATAGAACCGGGCCTTAGACCAACATTATCCATAATTTCTTGTTTTGAGTTTCTTATTCATAAAATACTAATATTTTAATATAATAAATGAATAAACCAATAATAATGATCTACATGTTAAGAAACATATGCAAAAGTTTCTTATTTAAGAAACTCATCTTCTTCTCTCACTTCCATTATCATTATTTTTTATTTTTTATTTCTTAAAAACTCATATAGAAACCATCAATAATGGTGATCTTAGGGCAGGATTATCAAGGGTTTCTTTAAGAAACCTTATGATATTATAATATTAATATTTTTAATTTAGTTTTTAAATTTATTTTTAAAAAAATTTCTCCAATCACGTACCTACAGAGTTTCTTATTTAAGAACTTTTCTCTCTCCATTTCTTCACTTTTAATTATCTTATTAATATTTTTGAGTTAAGAAACTCATTAGAGACCACCAATTAGGCCTGGGCGTTTTACCCGGACCCGAAAAACTAATCCGAAACTGACCCAAAATTTCAGGTTCGGGTCCAATTCGGGTATAAGCAAAAGTAACCATCGGATCTTGTTATAGATAAACACGGATATCGGCTCGGGTCCGGGTATTACCCGATTATCTGAACGGGTACCCGATTATATTGGTGGCACCAATAATGGTGGTCTTAGAGATTGTGAACCACGCATAGATGTCTACTCTAACAACCTTCACGTTTCAAGTTGGTAGGACAATATCTATAAGGAAATTTTGGGTGTGAGTTAGGGTTACATTAAAATATGTATAGAAATTTAATATTGTTTACAAAAACTACACTTTCAGCAAGATCGTTGGGGCTCGATCATACTACCCGGACAAAAACGATGATTACATTGTGATTGAAGAGAAATCGGTGATTGATGTGATGGGACACGGCACGCACATTGCTTCCATTGTTGCTGGCAGTGTAATACATGATGCTAGCTACTTTGACTTAGCCAAAGGCACAATGAGAGGAGGTGTTCCCAGCGCAAAGATTGCTGTTTACAAAACATGTTGGAGAGTAAAGTACAAAGATCAAACCACAAACTCTTCAGTTTGTCCACAACATGTAGTTTTGAGGGCAATAGACGATGCAATCATGGACAATGTCAGCATTATATCGTATTCTCAAGGGTCGAATAGTTATATTCCAATGCATGAAGATTGTATATCGTGGGCTTTCTTGAGAGCACTTAATAAAGGGATTTTGACTTCAGCTTCGGCCGGAAACAGTGAGGACTATTACAATGTCATTAATGGCGCACCTTGGATCATGACAGTTGCAGCGAGCTTGAAAGATACACATTTTGCGACCAATTTGTCTCTGAATACATTTACTGACAAGGGGATGAATGTAACTGTAAGTGAGACAAATAGGTTTCTTTACTCAGAGAGTATTACTTGTTCCTTGACTTGCAAGTAATTTTCTCTCACTTTGTTTAACCTCTCTTTATTATGAAACCAGGCGTTGAACACAATCAATACATTCGACACACAGAGTTCTTTTTACCCACTAGTGGAAGAAACATCTTCCTTAGAATCAACAAGAAAACGTGATCTTCTCGATATCACTGTGTAAGTAATCTGCGTGAAAATTGGTTACTATCTTCGAAAGTAATCATATTGATAAACGTAAACGTAAACGTTGGCTTCTCAATTGCAGGATCAAAGATGAAACAATCTTATCTAATCTTAAGAACGATAAAGGAAAAGATGTTTTCTTCGATCATTCAAATCTCAAAGTCTTGGACAAAGCTATTGAAGAGGAAGCTGAAGGTGCAATCATATTGGGTTCAACTTCCGACAGGCTGACGGCGAGACCGCACCAGTATCCAATCCCTTCGATATATCTGGGCACATTGAATGGAGTGATACTACGTTGGTACTCAGAAAATTCTAAAGGGTAACATATATTCTGTATATTTTCATGTAGAGAATTTTTGGGTATGGATGGACTTATGTTCTCTACGTTTGGATTTACAGAAAAGGTTCAGTCAAAATCCACAAGACAGAGGATCAGTTACCAGATCAAAAATGGTATCAAACTATTGCTGACTTATCTTCAAGAGGTCCTAATTGTGACGATTACCTGGCAAACATTCTCAAGGTAATGTGCAACTAGAGAAATGACCAAATTTTGGATTAGGTTTGATTCTGATATGGAGTTTTGTTGGCAGCCTGATATAGCTGCTCCGGGTTTGAACATTATAGCTGGTTGGCCAGAGAATGTGAAAATTGCAGAGAATGGTCGTCATAGTAAATACAACTTACAGTCAGGAACTTCCATGGCTTGCCCTCACGCCACTGGACTTGCCTTGTACCTTAAGTCATTCAATGATACTTGGTCTCCATCCGCTATTAAGTCGGCTCTCATGACCACTTGTAAGTTTGAAAATTCATCTCATTACTATTTTATTCAAAAAGGTTTGATTCATAGTCCAGACCCCCAAACCGCTAAAAATACACGACTTCCTGAAAGTGGTATTTAACCATTTGGTTAGAAACACTTCCTGGTTCATCTCATTATTTATCTATCGAGTACATCAATCTTAGTCTCTCTCACTCTCTGCAGCAACGAAAATAAAAGCCATTGGAGATGAGTTTGCATACGGGTCAGGACAATTAAATGCTACAAAAATCCTGAATCCGGGTTTGATTTACGAGACACACTATCAAGATTATATAGATTTTATGTGTAAACAAGGCTACAACACTGAGAAACTAAGATCACACCTTGGAGACCCAAAGATAGACTGCTCCGGGACCAAGACAGACCATGACGCAGACCTCAACTATCCAAGCATGACGGCTCGAGTTGAACTCAAAAAAGAATTCAAGAAAATCTTTCATAGAAATGTCACCAACGTTGGTGCTCCATCATCCACTTACCTAAAAGAAATCCACGTCGAGCCAAGGACTGAGAATTATGATGTTGAAATCAGTGTGGACCCTCAAGAGCTTCATTTTGATAAGCTTGGAGAAACCAAGACTTTCACAGTAACTGTCACTGGAACAGCGATGCCAAATTGGAAGTCAGGTGAGACGTTTACGACAGGGAATACGTGGCTCACGTGGACGGAGATTAATGGTTTTTACCAAGTTAGGAGTCCCATTGTTATATACTCTATGGAAAAGAGAACCAATGCGTGTCAAAAAATTACTAAGTACTAAAGTTGCTACTAGTCTGTACTCTTTATTACAAATCTATAGTTATGGATCATAAGGACATTTGTCTCTTAAATAAGAGTCCCTATGATTTGCAGTGAGGTTTTACGATAATAAAACTTGTTTTGACACTTTTAATATGATTTAATATGTAGTTAAAATATTATCATCTCTCTACACAAAAATATATTCTGCATCATAATCTATTACCAGGCTATGAATTTGTATATGATTCTTTATTTTAGAAAAAAATCAAAACCTCAATACCAGATTCATAGAAGTAACATTTTTTTGTCAACTAACCTACTAACTTTTAAATCTCGTTCCTAGCACTGCATGTAAGGAGGTTCGATCCCTGGTATCTTGAGAATTTGTAAAGTGACATGCAACACCGAGCTACCTGTCATCGGCGAAAACTAACGTTTTGAAATATCAGTCTAACTCCATTTTAAGTAGTAAACAAAATAAAAGATAAATGTTGGGTATATTCGTCTTCCACATTCTACCCCAATTCCCACTGTTTTCTCTCTTTAATAAATAACATCTCATCTTCTAAAACTCACGTACTTTCGATCATAATATCCCCTTTAAGTGTTCCACACTCTTTCCCAATTTCAAGTGTTTTTTTCTTTTAATAAATAACACCCTAAATGTTATATCTTTCATCCAACAAGATTCTTTAAAAAAACTGTGCGTGTGACTACTTGGATCCATACTTATGTCCGTATCAACGGACTCTGATTACGTCTTTTCTGATGAAAATAATTATGACTCAGATGAGAGTCTTGAGAGCCAATTATACGGGAAGCAGAAAAAATGCTTCCAAAAGTTCATTGAAACTTTTAATAAGATGTCAATGATAGAGATTAATGAGCTACAGAGGATGTGGTTGTGTCCCGTTTGTTATGGTACAGGAGCTTGTGGAAATGGCAAGTATAAAATGCAATCTCTTCTTATGCATGCAAAGACCAAACAATAACATATATGGATCATTAAATTGTTTGGCCTCCAATGGTGATGATATTAAAATACTTAATCTGTTAAAGACAAAATCTTAAGGTAAAAGTCTTTGTAACTGATTTTAAAGTCGATTTTAGTCGTTGGAGACTGTTATTGAATTACTCAGTCAGGTTCACTAGTGTTTGTTGTCGGGTTCCTGATGAATTATTTTGTTTTGTGAAAATCTAATCAGTAATTGTGATCGGTCTCTGCCCAAGACGAAAGACATAATAATAATTAACGAATGTATGATCAGACAAACTCAAATTCATATTTAAACTTCAGATGATATTCATAAACCGATCAAATAATCACAAGCATACCACTGAAAGTAAAGATATCCATAGAATGGTCAAATAATCGCAAATATACCATTGAAAATAAAAATACTGATAGACGATCAAATAATTGCAAATATACCACTATAAAACTTTGCTTTTGGAAGTCTCGTAACGAGATTTAAGATACTAGATTTTGAATAAGTGTAATCAAAGAAAGGAAATGCAACAATTAACTCCCCATTAGGCCTTGGAATGTGTTCTTCAAATAAAGTTTATGGAGGTGAGTCTTTCAATTTCAACATATTTTGCCAGTAATCCTCCCTAAGCGTGCATCTTTTAAAGTAGTCACTGAAAAAATGATGAATATGTACTTCAACATACAAGTAAAAGAGACGCTAATGAGTGTATTTCCTAAGAAACATTGGCACCATTAATTGAAACACATAGAATCGACCCAACTCATACAAGTCGAAGCAATCCAGTTTTCACTGCTCTTATCTCTACTTTTTTACATCCATCCCTTTGGGACTATTTTCCTACAAGCCCTCCACATAACCATATGTTCCCAACTTAGTCAATGTGTTTTTTCGAGAATATTTTTGACTATAACAGGTTCCCCTCTCATCCAATGTGACTGAAAATGAGCAATATCGTCTTCTGCTAGATCAACATCATTTGGAGAGTATAGGAAAAATTGTCATGACCATTCATTCTAAACGTATATTGTCTTCATATACAATCAGAATTGGTAATGCACAATAAACATTTATTAGCAGTAGCCACATCTTTTTGCTTATAATACAGTGTACATTCCTCTCCATTCTTTATTAGAGTTTCAATTCAATTATTTTTCAATAAGCAATTCAACTCAAGTATTGAAGAACCAAAACCAACATACTCTTTTGGAGGGCAAGGAATGGATTCGTTTGACTTTAGCTTTCAAATAGAGAATGCAAAGGCCAAAGTGAAGATATTCACAGATTGATCAAATAATCGCAAATATACCACCGAAAGTGAAGAGATTCATAAACCGATCAAATGATCGCAAATATACCATTGAAAACTCAAACGAAAATTCATAATTAAACTTCACATGATATTAATATATCGTAAAATACTTTGATATTCATATAAAACTTCAAATAATCGTAATAAAATAAAATAATAACACTCCCTCTTCTAAAAGTCACGTACTTTCAATCATAATATCCTATTTTCGTTTTCTACACTCTTCCCAAATTGCCACTATTTTTTCTCTTACTAAATAACACCCCTAAATGTTATATATTTCATCCCAACAACATTCCTTATAAAAATTATGTGTGACTACTTGGATCCATACTCATGTCCGTATCAACCAATTCTGGTTACGTATTTTCTGATGAAGATAATAATGACTCATATGAGAGACATAAGAGTTAAGGATCCGGGAAACAAAAAAAGTGCTTCCAAAGTGGACCTTAATGACCTTCACAAGATGTGGTTGTGTCATGTTTGTTATGGTACTAGATATGGTGGAAATGACAATAATAAATTGTAATATCTTCTTACGCATGCAAAGATCAAACAATCCATAGAAATGAATCTTCATAGAGAATTTGTGGAAGTGTTAGATAAGGAGATGAAGTAAATATCGGGATCATCTGTCATCCAAAGTGGTCTATGGAAGTGGAAAGGGTTGATGGAGAACGATCATCAGGACAACATGTTACACTGATCTCCTCAATGACGATATATATCTTTAAATAGTTAAGCCTCCAATGGTGATGATATTAGATACTCAATCCGTTAAGGACAAAAGTCTTAAGGTAAAGTCTTTGGAAACTGGTTTTAAAGTCGATTTTAGTTGTTTGATTGTGTTATTGAATCACTTAGTCGGGTTCACTTCCTAGATTCAGTCTCTCTGTTTGTCTTTTGGTTTTGACAGTGAAGAAGACGATACCATCGTTTATATATAATCAATTTGGTGGATCATTAATTAAGAGACACTTTGATTAACTCATCAAAACCAATTTAATTACTTTAGTCTAAGAGAACCAATTAATACATGACAAACTATATCTCTTTCAACTATTTTGTCTTGCTTTGCCATATTAACCGAAAATCAAACCCAACCCAGATGAACCGAACCAAAACTTGTTCTTAAATCTTTATCCCGAAAAAGTAAAACCAAACTTAGAACCAAATATGAAAAAATCTTCAAATCAAACTTGAGCTATACCAAACTAGAACCTATCGGTAAAAAAAAAAATTGAATTAGTCTTACACTAAAATAATAAAAAAAATTGAATTAGAGGAACCGAATCCGACAAAATACTCATTCCCTAATCGAAATCCGAACCAAAACTGAATCAATAACCAAATTTATACCCGATATATTTTGAAATTTTATCTTTTTAGATTTGTTTTTATTTTATTTTTATTAATTTTGAATTTTTAGATAAAAATTAATAACAAAAATATGTAGATTAGTGGAAAGCAACAATTGTATCAAATATGTGGAGGGATTCTACTCAGAGACATTAATGATGATAAGAGATCCAAAATACGTTTTAGTTTGTAAACCCAGTCATTTTTTTCCTTCAACAATTAGATTAACAAAACCTAATTGATTTCTTATCCCATATTTTTTTAATCTACTATATGTAATAGAAAGGGATTGAAATCCAGTAACTTTGAATTTTAAAATTCATCAATTATGATTTTCATAGAATTCTAAATCTAGTAATATCGACCCTCTAGTAAACTCCCTAAAAATAGTGGAAATCTCAATAATACAAAACCGAAAGAGAGTCACTCAAACATTTCTTTAAACTAACAAATTCATCTAATCAAGTTATCCAAGCAACCTTAGACCATCTTTTTCGGTCTTTTCTCGATATCTCGACCAATTTTCTAAATTTTAGCGTTTGTTATATCATGTTACGGTTTCAAGTTGCTTCAGGGATGTTACAGTTACCCTAGAAAAAAATCAGTTGTATTTGCGTTAAAAAACAAGTTTTCTATATATAAATACATTTGGTATTTAATTAAGTATATATATTACATACGTAGTCATGCACATACGACAATAGACTAACTAGTCATCCGAACATGACTAATTAACTTAGTCGAGCAACTCCTGATTTCCCATACTGATCCACTAGAAAAAACCATTGAATGATCGATTAATCATTGAGAAAAACAATAAGGAAGACCAGTATATATAATATATATATATATATATATATATATTAAAAGGTAACTAAATTATAGTGGGCCGGCCAATTGTGACTCAATATAATCTGCCGTTGACAAAAAAAAATTATAGCGTTACGGTCCATTATTTAGTTCTCAATCCTCGTTCTAGGTTTTTTGGGTTTGATTCTCCGGCTTGTGAAATATTTTTTTGTTTGTTATTTGGATGCCAATGTCAATATTCATTTTAATTAACAATGTTAGATGGTAGTTAAAAAATATATAATCTCATTTTTTTATTAAATTTTATTAGGGATAAACTATATACTCGTGATTAAAAAAAAAAGAATGCAAACATAGAAATATCCTAAGCAATCTATACTTAGGAAACTAATTTGTATCTTATATATGATAAAAAAAATCTGTTCCACTCATCAATTTTACAGTCACATATAGTTTAAAATCTTTTTTATTAAAATAAAAATATTATATTAATTTTAATTTTCAAGAACCATGCATAGAGTTTATAGAATTTATATAAGTTTATAGATAAATTTTGAATATTATGAGCTAATTAATCCATTAAACATTCTATACATCTAATAAAAGAAATAATTGGGAAAAAAAATTATGAGTTTATCATTTTATAGGTACTGCGTGAACGCTGACTAAGATTATCTATATGTGACTGTAAAATAAGATTAGAAGGGACTACATGGCATCATCTTGAAAATGTTTAAAATCTTAAGATATTGTGAAGTTTTGATTTAATTTTTTTTGTTAATTGGCCAGGTGGTCCAATGATATAGTCACTTTACAAATCTTCAAAACATCAGAGATTGAACCCCCTACCTGCAAAAGTAGAAGTGAGATTTAAAAGCCACTAAACTAATTGACAAAAAGAAAATGACGTTTTAGTTTTTAATCTTTTTCTTCATATTTTACAAAAATAATTATATATAATATTTTTGATGGAGAAAACGAATAGTTATATTACATATCCCTACATTTTTATTTGGTGAATTTATGTGTAAATCATGACGGAGTGAGAGTTTCTGTTTTACCAAAACCTTTAATAATAAAACGGTTATGTTAAGAAAATACCAAAAAAACAACGGCCGAAAAAAGGAAATTGCTTTTTTTTTTATTTTTGTCAACATTTACCACAAATGGCCGGCCCATTAGTCAAGTTCTTGCAAATGCAAGCGGAAAGACTTTATCCTAAAATGTACAAGTGTGTATGTCTCTTGTGGACTTACCACCTACCACTAGATTAAATGTCACTTGCATCTAATAAATTGCTTAAGTAATTGCAGTTATAAACTCTCAAAAGAGATTATAGAAACTTAAAGCAACACACGTTTGGCCTAACGTTTTCATTATTCACCACTATTTATAATTATATTCATAGTATAATTTATTATTTAATCCAAATCTCTAATCTTAATATTTTCCTTACCTTTTCTATTAAAATGTTTTCCCGAATAATGTTGCTTTTCTTCTTATTTTTAATTTCGGTTTCTTCGAGGAGAACGTTCTTATTGGCCCCATCTTCAGATAATCCGTCCATGAAGGTACCAATATTGATATTTTTTAATATTATTTCTCTAAAACTAATATTCATGAAGACAAAATATAATTCTTTGAGTTGAATATGATACACAGATTTATATGGTCCATGTTGATTTTGGATTTTATCATGCTGATTGTAAGCTATACCACCATCTTCTCAAAAAGGTGTTGCATGGAAGGTATTGGTTTCTACAGATTAGAACAATAAATAAAATTAAATATTTAATTTGTGAAGATGTATCAACCAAAACACAAACCAAACACAGGATAATAAAATATTTTGAGGAAAATAAAATTCGAGATTTGGGAAATGATTTTTGTGAAGTAGTTATATGTTTACTTCCGTTTAATCGCATAATCTAATATGATAAACATTAAAGTTTTATAGTTTATAAATTAGTTTTGTCAATCTAGTTCTCGAATTAAAAAATTCGGGTTAATTCAAAAATAGTACACAAACAATTAAAATATTTTGGTTTTGTCTCTTTTTCTCATTAGATCATGGAAAACTTCTTTAGTACATTGTTACAAGGAAGTCATTAGCGGATTTGCAGCAATACTCACAATTGAAGAGGCTGAAAAATTGAAAGGTAAGTTTATTCACTTGACCAATCAAAACCATTTTAGGTTGCCAATTGGTTAACATTAACTTGGCCAATCAAAACCACGAATCTCTTATTGTAAGAAGAAATCATACCAAATATTATGGTAACTAACAAATTGTAAAAGTGAAGTAACAAAATAATTTTAATGTAAATGGTCTTTAGTCTGGTGGTAAATAATAAGTCAACTAAAGGCAGATACATTTGCTCATTCAGAAATTGAGATTTAAAAATCGAGTTATGTTATCTGCATTATACATGAATTTGATTAATAGAACGTCCAGTTGTGACTCAATATTGAAAAAAAAAACTTTAATGCAAAATAATAAGAGCATCCACATCAAATGATTGTGAAAAGGCAGACCCTGATTGGCTCTGTGTTTTTAATTTTTTTTTGTATTTTTTTTTCTAAGAATCTCCAATAGAGTTCTTTTACGTGGATGGTCTAAGGAACTTTGTTTTTGTTTGGTCAACTACTATTGTAACGTTTACTTAATAATGAGAGAAAAAATGAATGAGCAAAAGAAGATTCAATAACATGAAATACATGAAATGCATGATCAAGTATTATCCTCCCTTCTTCAATTATTAACAATGTTATAT
>JAKUCM010006837.1:0-25324 GCA_023374145.1 Lepidium sativum | reverse complement strand
GGTTTTGACGAGATGCGAGAAAGAAGATGCAACGAACGGTGAGGTAGAAGATGAGGCGGAGCGATTTGCGAGACGGGAGAGCACGATGCCTGATAGATTCAGATACTTGACCAAAGAAGCTCCAGACAGCCCTATTCGATGGCCTTGGTTTGTCGGTATGCTTCCGTTTAGTTTCAATGGCATTTGTCTTGTGTGCTGGTTGAAAACGACTCGAATATAGAGCAAGATAAAATTCCTTACTTGAGTCTTATGTACTGTTTGATAACAGCTCGAGTGGAGAGCAAAATCAAATTTTGAATTCAAAATTGCATGCTGTTTCTGTTCTCAATTACTGGATAACTTCTGTCTCAGAGTTTGGTTAGTTTTAGTTTCCTCCCATGAGAATGTGAATTTAGGGCATGCCCACCAAAACCAAGAGCGTCTACCATTTTAGCTAGTGATTTTGTGGAATATATCTAGTAACATGCTTGTTTAGATGTTACTCAAAATCATTTTTCATCTAACTATAGTATCATGATCTTGCTCAGCGCTAGGATTTCTCGCGTATACATGGAGAGCAGTCTTGTTTGAGCTATCCAACTGGAGAAAGGCAGCTTTCGCAATCCTTACGTTTGTAGGAGACCTGTCAAAGTTCGCATTGGCCCTCATCTTTCACTTTATAGGCGATCCTATCACTTCTCTCATCGCTCTTTTAGAGACTGCAATGTACAGTGTCCGGGCATTCTACTCTGGGATTGTCGCATACACACCTGTGAGAGAGTTAACTACAGTGATCCTTCTTGTATCCTCGGTGCTTGCTATAGGAGAAGCAGTTGCACCAAACGCAATCAACAAGCAGCCGTATGTGGTAACACTTGCGGGTCTGTTGGGGTATGCAGTTGTGCAGAGTTATATCTCAGAGCCATTCTTCTGGACTGTGTTGGTGGGTCTGTATGGATATTCACGGTTGATAAAGAAAAGAGACGATGTGACTTCGGCTCTTCCTTCTGCAGCTGTTCTAGCAGGAGTAGGGGAGCCATGGGTTAGAGTAGTGGCCATCACAGGATATTTGGCTCTAGCCATGTATCACAATTCAACTAAGACCTCTTCAGAAGAAGAGAGCCAGAACGTAAGAAAGGCACCACCAATGCCGTTGTTGGCCGCAGCTTTGGCCATTGGTGTCCGGCTTGCTGCAAAATGGGCTGGATACAGACATTTGACTTGGATGATTGTTTGATTCACTGATGAAACAAAGAACCTTTTAGAGACCAAACAAAACTAGCTTGTGTTGTACTTGCCTATGTACTTGTTTCCCTCTTTCTTGAAGAGAATGTCTGATTATACAAAAAGTAGAAGGAAGCTTTATTTTGCAGTTTGGAATGTAATCAATATGGGCCATACTTTTGAAAAAACCAATTTCAGGAAGAGGTGGTGGGCTCTTTATACCTCGAAGCGGCCCAAATCGATTACTTGTTATTATTAGGGCATCGCAAAGACTCTATATAAAGCAGTCCTTCTCTTCTTCACTTCTCATTCATCCGCTTTCCATTAGATTTTTACAGTTCGCCGGCCAATATTGCAGAATCTGTGTATGAGTTTCTTATATGGTTTTAAATGGATTGCCTCACATCACCTTTAGCTTGTTTTCGATATAACCCACGAAAATAATGCTAGTCTTCGAGGCAAATATTGAATTTGCGGTGTTATAACGTGGAGGCTTACTTGTTCACATAGTTTGTCCTCTAAATTTATCCGCTAAATCACTTATTTCAGATCCTTCTGTTGTGGTTCTGTTTTTGGTCTCGAGATCTGGCTTCGTTTTAGATTTTCCAATTATTATTTTTATCTGATATGAAATGGACCGATGGATAAATTAACTAAACCGAGTTCAGCTTGAACTAGTCGGACTTGCTACTGTTTTGTGCGTTGCCTTATGAACTGATCCGTACCAATGCTCGTTTGCGGCAAAAGCTTAAATCTTTATCCAACGTTCCGAATCCATTTGGAGGTTCAGGGACAACTGAAGTACATGGTTATTTAATCTCTCTACAATTCTGTACGGTTCTCACTTGGAATTAAAAAAATTTCTCGATTTTCATATGCTAAAAGATTAATGAGGAAGTTAGAACTAAAATATTGTCTCGATTCACACATGCCACATGCTAATCAATTAAAAATATTTTTTTTAGTACAATTAAAAATAGAATTGATTTTACAAATATATATAAAAAAAATGGTGAAAATACAATATTGCATATCATCAAAACTCTGTAAAATCCCTTTTTTCCTTAACTTTTCTCCTCTTTTGAATCTTTTCGAAGACTCTTGATAACTTTCGTCTCTCCCTCCAATTTCTTCTCTTTATCATCATAGTCGTAACGCTTGGAAAACTACTTGAATTTACTTTCACAATTTCGCATTAAATCTGCACAAGGAATCATCAAATTTGATGGCGAAGTGTCTATTGACAAGGAAGAGGAGTAAGAGAGTCGCGGTGAACGAAAAAGGGCAGGACAAAGATTCGAGTGAAGAAGAAGTAAGGGAAGAAGAAGATAAAGTCGAAGGAGAAAGAGAGAAATCGGGAGAAGTGGAAGAAAATTCAAAAGAATATAAAGGCGAATGAGAAAAATCCGGAGAAGTGGAAGAAAAATCGAAAGAAGAAGGAAAAGAAGAAGAAGGAAACTCGGAAGAAAAAGAAGGAAACCCGGAAAAAGAAGAAAATGAAGAAAAAGAGGATGATGATGAGGTAATGTGTTTATGGTATTGGAGTTTGTTCGGATTAGAGTTGCTGCTTGTTTAAGAGTAAATGGTGATTAGTTTCGTTGATTAGTTGAATTATGGTGATTTTTTCGTTTCAGATTTTGATTAATTTCGATTTAAGATGATAGAAAATGGTGATTTGTTTTGTTATAGATTGATTCATTTGGATATAGGATGATAAAAAATGGTGATTACTTTTGATGTAGTAGAATTGAGATGATTAGTTTCGTATTAGGTTGTTAAGTTTCAATAAATTATGATAGAAAATGGTATTTAGAAATAAGAATGAGGCGTAGAACTAGGTAGTTTTTCATGACTGATTTTGATATTGTTTAACGGCGTATAACTAGGCTGATTTTCTTGACTGATTTTGATTTGTTTATACATTTCAGGATCAAGGTCCGACTGCACTCTTACCTCTGTGAATGTACTTCAATCCTACATAGTACACGAAGAAAATGAAAATCTCAACTCATTGTTATATTAATAGGACGTTGAAGTTTTTTGATGCTCTGAATCTCACACCTGCTGAGAGAAAATGGTTCGAGAGTCATCCTCAGTTATGGCTTATATTTCATATGCCGATGGGTAAAAATCACATGCCGCAGGGCATGTGGATGTTACTATTACGAACCGCACGCATTGAGACGAAGAATAAAGCGTGGTTCATTGTGAATGGTGTGCCTATTCGGTACGGTCTCAGAGAGCATGCGTTGATCTCCGGACTTGAATGCCGCATGTATGAAACTCCTAATTATGCTGAAACTGCTGGCAGTGACAACTTCTGGAGGAAGAACTTTAGGGGTGTGAAAGTAGTAAAGATCGACGATGTGAGAAAGAAATTGCCGTATATGGGAGCAGGCATTAGTGCAAGAATGAAAATGTTAGTTTTGTACTACTTATGCAATGTGCTTCACTCTCCAACAAAACAAGGAAAAGATTCCACGCGAATTGATCCAATCCTAATGAGAGTGGTAGATGATCTTGATTTTTGTTATAAATTTCCTTGGGGGAGATGGACATTCGAGCACATGCCTAGGGAAATCGAGCATACGATGCAACACTTCAAAGGCACTGTGTCGGGTAAAGGTTGGACGATTCGAGGATTTGTTATTCCTTTTGAGGTTAGTTCAAATTTGATAAAAAATTATTGTTTATATGTGATGCGTTTTACACCTTTAATGAGTTTGTCTGAGTTTGTTGTGCAGTTGTTGGCCTTTGAGGCAATTCTGGAGTTGGCGAGTAAATGTCGAGAACAGTGTCCAGAAGCAGACCCAAGGTGCCCTAGGATGTGCAGGTATAAGTTCCAGAAACCCGAGATGAAGGGATATACATTTCCAGAGATTAACAAATTCCTCGGAGTAACTAAGGTATTTATACTAGTTGTCCCATTACTATTTAGTTCAATTTCGGTTAGTTATTGATAAAATTATATTGCACGACATTGATAATATGCTCTTTCCCCGTAATGATGAAGAGCACGCTCTGCTGGCTGCAATAACATAACAAGAGGAGGAGTATACTCATGATATTGTTCTCAAGAGTTGGAGGCAACATCATCATGCTGGACTTACCGTTAATTTTTGGGCTATGTACAATGATGATACACAAGCACAGTTTGGGGACGTACCTATGGCTCCAACCCAAAATGAAGGGCCATCAAACCCGAGCTAAAGTGAGTTGGTTGAGCTGGTGAAGTCGCAGGGAAAGGAGATCGAGAGAATGAAAGAAAGGTTGTCGGCTTTGGAACAAGTGAAAGAAGTGTATAAATAGGTAGTTTTCCTTTGCTATTGCGTAATGTTTGGTTTAAAGTTTAATTTGTTGTCCAATTACAGGCTCGTGAGGATGTTGTTGATGATGGTGATGACGTTGTTGAGGATGAGGATGATGATGAAGATGCTGCCGTAGGTGAGGATGTTGCAGGTGATGACGTTGCAGCTGAGGATGATGTTGTTGTTGAGGATGACGTTGAAGTTGAGGATGATGATGCTGAATTGGTAGACGTAAACGAGATTTGCTGGTGTAAACCCCCGTCCGGCAGTGACTCGGACAAAGGCACGAAAGATTTGAATACTTTGGTTTGGTTTGTGTTTTTAGTAAGACTTATTATGGTTTGGTTTGTGTTCTTAGTGAGACTTATTGAAAATTTATTATGGTTTGCGTTAGACGTGTTTAAGTATCACGCTATGTGTTTGAAAACTTATTATGGTTTGCATTTTATTTATTTTCCTTTTTTATGTCGCATAGTTAGACGAGTTTAACGAGTCTTACATTATTTAGAGTCTTACAACATTTATAAGTTGACTTTGTGATGGAACATTGCAACATTTTGATGGATGATACTATAACGATCAACATGATGATAGGGGACGAGGTTGAATCAAAGTCGTATGGCATGTTGTCAAGTGATATTCATCATAACGATTCGAAGGAATAACTGATAAATCTTCCGGTTTCTTATGATGTTTCTGCGGCAGATCATATCCGACTCAATTTCTTGCCTATAATGAGTGATTACGAGACACAACAACACAAGAAGATGAAAAGTGATTATCATAATCAAGCCTTGGGGTATCTTCCAGAGAATGATAACAAGGAGATGATGGGTGTGAACGTATTTAACATGGTTGCAGCGAACAACTTGATGATGAAGAGGATGGAAATATTAAGAAAAAGTCATCTCAATCTAAGAACATGTTGGCTGAGAGACGAAGGAGACCTAAATTCCAAACCTAAACAAAAACTAAAATGCGAATGGAGTGAGAGAGAAGAAGAGGGAAGAAGTGCGGCAAAGAAAGAGTGAGGAGGAGAGAGAAAATCTCTTCTTTTTTTTGTTTGGCGCGTAACAACAAATTCATCTACTTAGACGTATTTAAGTAGCAAGCACGCTATGTGTTTTAGGGCTTCTCTCCAATTGTGACACTTTATTTATTTTCCTTTTTTATGTTGCATAGTTAGACAAGTTTAACCAGTCTTACATTATTTAGAGTCTTACAACATTTATAAGTTGATTCTTAGCCTTAATATTTTACAAAATATTACCAATATCTTCCTACGCATTAGAAAGATAATTCATAATATCTTAATATTTTTCATACTAATATTACTACCATAACTCTAAACAGACTTAGATTACTGGAAACAAATTTACAAAGAACCCAAATACTTTTCGACCTTCTCCACAAGCTTAACAATCAATGTCTTATGCTTTGCCACCTCCGTCTTCAGTATTGTTACATCCGTCTTATACACTGCCACCTATACCCTTTGCTTAGCCAAATTATCACCCATCGAAAACATCTTCTTCTCTAGATCTTGGATACTATATTTCAGGTCCTCACACTCTCCTTGTATAGCTTGATCCCAACTTGTCTTTCTATGAAGACCATCATTCTATGTGTGGGAAAAACATAGGTTAAACTAAAGAAGTAGTACTAGTTAGACTAGATATACTAAGCGAGTTATCACCTTATATTCACTACATTTGAAATAAACCTTGTTGCGAGCCGGTTCATTTGATCTCTCCACCATGATTGCTTTACCGCATGGACACTTCTCAGGAATTCCCCCTTCATTATCTTCGAAGTATTCGATTCGCCCCATCATTTCTCCGATTTCTTCGTTGGAGTCGGTGTTGTCCTCCTCTGTCCAAGACACAATGACACAATAACCTAAATCAAAATGAAAAAAAAATCCTAAATCAACTTCAATATTACAAATCAAACTCAACCAACCCTAGCTAACCAAATCAAATCACTCATGAATCTAGTAAACATGGGCGAGTATGACAAGGTTTACAGATCTGAGAAATTTTGGAGAAACTAATCACTCATAATTCTATATCAAATAAATAATCCAAACCTAAATTCCAAAACTAAACAAAAACTACATTCAAATTCTTATGAAATTTAAAATCTCCTCTCTTTAGTATTATCTCCTATATTATTTCCTAAAAACAATACAACAAATGCTCCTATTAAAGCTGTAGAGAAAATCAAGTACCTTTGCTTGTTGAAGGGAATGAAGCGAGAGCGGAGAAGAGGGAAGAAATGCGGTACAGAAAAAGTGAGGAGGAGAGAGAAATCTCTTTTTTTGTTTATATATCAGCGAAATTAGGTCTTGAAATGTCTCATCTGTTTTTTGTTTGGCGCATAACAAAAAATTCATCTGCTTTTTCGTTTGGCGCGTAACACCAAAAATTCATCTACTTTTTTTATATCACATAGTTATACGACTAGAAACTAGGTTTACAAAAATTTCAAAAGTTATACTTTTGATGATTTCACATTAAAATTAGTATTACATATCTTTACAAAATTTATTTTTAGTTTTACAGCTGATTAAAGAAAATTATCTAATGATTCTACGTCATTTATCTATTAGAATCTTATAATCATAATTATATGTAACTATGACTACCAAAGTGATTACTATTTTAGAAAGTCACACTAAAACTATAAGGAATATGGTGGACTATTATATTTAAGTCCAAAAATGTAATTTTTAATTTCATTCTTAAACAATATATACATTCATCAATAATAATATAAAACATGTTTTACAAAATATAAACTTCACTTTCTTTATTCCCTTTTTAATAATCCGGTCTGGAGGTATGATTAGTTTGGTTTTGATAAAATCAGGGACATCCCATTGCGACATATCCGGCACCAACAAAATAGACTTGATCTCAACTTATCCTTGTATAGCTTGATCCTAACTTGTCCTTTTGTGAAGACCATCATTCTATGTGTGGAGACAACATAGGTTAAACTAAAGCAGTAGTACTAGTTAGACTAAAAATGTAATTTTTAATTTCATTCTTAAACAATACATACATTCTTCAATAATAATATAAAACATGTTTTACAAAATATACACATGTATTTTAAAACTATGTTAATAAACACATTAAGATAATATACACACATATTATCTTCTTGAACTAAGTTATTTTTTTGCTAAAAGGTCACAAAGCCTAATACCAAAAAAAAGAATTAAGTTTGAGGTACATAAAGCCCACGTTGTGGGAAAATCAAATAAAGACACAGTTTGACGAGTTCGATAAGGTTTACAGATACAAACTTTTACAAAACCAAATAAATCATGCGATGTCATCATCACCATCAAGATATATGTATATCGACGAGTTATACCTTTGTCTCGGCCTCCTTTTGTTTAATGATCGTGGACGTTTTTCGCCGACCGATGACATCCTTTTAACTTTCCTTCTTCCCTTTTTAATAATCCGGTCCGGAGGTATGATTTGTTTGGTTTTGATAAAATCTGGGACATCCCGTTGCGACATATCCGGCACCAACAAAATAGACATGTGATATGCAAGTGCCCACAACTCGAACCAATAATACTTAGAACATAGCTCATGTATTTGGATATTATGCAGTCGAGGTTCGATTCGATGGTACTATACGAACGCAGCTATTGCGTGGAGACACGGGTACTTGTCGATATCGAATGCTCTGCAGCTGCATCTCTTTCATTCCAAGCAAACGAAATATGTCTTTCCATCACTACCAACGACACTGAATTCAAAGGTGTTTATTGCCATCACAATCAACCTCTAGGCAGCAGCTCATGAATCATGCATTAGGTTCTCCACATAAGGCACCATTTTGTTTTTGATCGAACATTTCTTTGCCTCTGTCTGGCGATCACTAAACCACTTCGAAAATGTTTTTAGGATTGTATCAAGCATGGGAAATAAAGAGAATTTCCATGCATCGTTAAACACACTATTCATAGATTCCACACTGTTGTTTGTGTCGATATTGTATATTTCTCCCGGAAAAACACACCTTGCCCATTTTTCATTCACAGTATCCTCCAAATATTTGGCTGCAGACGAGAATCTCCTCTCAAACAAACTAAATTCATGCTTGAAATCGGCAATTGTGTACTTTCTATAACAGTATTAGAGGTCTGAGCTCTCACATTTTGTGACATATGCCATATGCAGTACCCGTGATGGGCCTCTGGATACACATTAGTTATGGCGCCGATGAGCCTAGCATTCCTGTCACTGACAAAAACCAATTCAGAAGAATCTGATATAACTGTCTTCAAGGTCTGGAAAAACCATGTCCAACTAGCATCGTTCTCTCAACCAAGTACACTGTACGCAATTGGAAAATGATGCCAATTAGGATATTGAGTAATGGCAAAAACTAATACGCCACCATTTTTTTTTTGAGGAATGTTGCATCTACAACAATCACTTTCCTCATCACCCTAAACTCCTCGATACTAACTCCCAAAGTTATGAAAAGGTACTTGAACTTCCCATTCGCATCTACTTCCACATGTGTTACTTTACCCGCATTTACCTTCTGCAACTCGTACAAATTGGAATAGATCATCTTGTAGCTTTCTTCCGGAGTGCCACACAACTTACTAATTGCTAGTTTTCTCCCTCTCCTTGCGGTGGAATAAGATATACTAACGCCAAGTTTTGTCTTCACAAGACCCATGATAACATTAGGAGTTAGAGTGTTCATTTGTCCAGGAAAATCCTCTTCTAAAAAACTTGCAACTATTTCCGGTTTGCAATGCCTTTCGTGTGTCTACTCTCGCTCTGAGTAGCCCGAGAGCATGTATGCATCTTTGTGTACTTTCTAACCCTGAAAATATCCATATTTCTTATCTTTGATGCTCGTACACCCCATTGACAACCTTCTTTCTTACATTCAATCACCAACCGTCCGAGTTTAGATCTTTTAACTTCATAACAAAAGTTGTTGACAAATGATCCTCTATCCAAAACCTCTTGCAATGTCTTCTTATTTTTAAATTCTTGATGCAAACTCAGACCCAAACCGTCTTCCCATTCTTCTATGAACCGACTACTCTGTACAACTGGTGGAAGTTCTAGATAGACATCTCCAACATCCGATCTCTTAATACCACTGTCCACACTTCCAGCTTTTAGTTCATTTTCACACTCTCGCACTTCCGGAGAGTACATAGTAATAGCAGTTGGTCCTACCTCACCATCATTACAACCAACAGAGTTTTTGACTGCTCTCGACACTTATCTCAAATTTCTTTCTTCGGGCTCTTCTGATCTAGTTTTGACACCCACAAGCAATTTTACCGTATTGCGGCTTCGTTCATCATTGTACGCTAGAAAACCACCCAAATCTACATCATCGTAGATAATCACTTCTTCCTCATATCCGACCGTAGGTGGGTAGAAACTTAATTGCAATCTAACCTTATTTGAATCTAAATCAAGCCTCTCATATATATTATCTTCCATCACCGACAAAATGATATCATCTACTACGTGCTTCATCAATAGACAACTAACACGACCATTGAATTTAAACCACATCACGACTTTGTCAATCATTATGTCCTGCAAAAACGAACACAAAATTGATTCAGTTATGTGATACTGTTAAAGTTTTACTAGTTTAACTTTAGCGAAATCAACTCATTTCAACTCAGATTGGATCCCCTAGGCAGTTAAAATCTACAAGTCACTACGTTTCGAGCCAGATCTACAAGTCACTATGTTTCGAGCCAGATCTACAAGTCACTACGTTTCATGCTCAAATACCATTTTACCAATACACCTTTTTAAGACCAAAGAAGAGATGCAAAACAGGAAATAAGCTGCAGGGAATGAGATAAACCTAGAATTAAGCTACGCCGGCGTTCTTGCAAAAACGGACACAAACAATACCAGTAACGTAAAACTGAGTAATTTTTACTAGTTAGACTAAATTGATATCAACTCATCTCACTCAGATTGGATCGTTGCCAGTTATAATCAACAACTCACTATGTTTCAGCCTATACATTCCAATTTTTACCTAATTCAAGTCATATTTGTGCCACGTTCTACCAAATAAGCTTAACATTGATATTTCAATTTCAAGCTCAAAAACAATGATTAAAATATATCTTCTTAAGTCCAATTAGGAGATGCAAATCAAAAAATAAGCTGCAGACAAGAACATACGACGGTGGTGGCGGGTGGTGTGACGGCGGAGCTCTTCGGAAAAGCTCTCAGCGACAAATTTTATTTATGAGAAGAACGAGAAACGAAATTGCAATAAGTGAAAACGAAAAAAATAGATAGAAGAATTTACCAATTTTTTATTTTTATTTTAATTATATAATTAAATAGAAAAAAGTATT
Organism: Lepidium sativum; assembly: GCA_023374145.1. NCBI lineage: Eukaryota > Viridiplantae > Streptophyta > Magnoliopsida > Brassicales > Brassicaceae > Lepidium > Lepidium sativum. Next base: position 14,422 of record JAKUCM010006837.1, on the reverse strand, counting down.
TTGGGCATAACACATTTAATTAAAATATATAGCTGATTAAATAGAATATAGAAGATTATATTGGTCTCATTTTGACCTTTGAGATCTTGGCCCTCAAAGCTTGAACTCATTGTTCCTTGATCTTTTCCTTTCGGAATCAACCCCTCTAATCTTCAGCTTTCAGCCATTATGACATTCCTTTCCTCTCTCGGAAGAGTCTCTCGATCCGCCCCACTTGCTTCTAAGCTCTTCCTCCTTGGCACTCTCAGGTTTCACTTCCTCCGATGTTCACCTTTTCCATCGGATTTTCTGGACCTTTTTCCTCCTTAAGGTTTTCTATTCTCAGTTTAAAGTATCCCAAATAGTTGACCTTTTACGGCCATTTATCTCAAATCCTTTCATTATAGCCTTTAGTGTTTCACTTCGATAACGTTCTATTCGCTTCTGTTTTTGAGTAGTTTGTTCTATTGATCTGTATCTATATCTTCCATTTTGTTGTGCTCAGGAAGCCAAATTTATTTGTACCCTCTTAAAGATTTAAACTTTTTTCACATTGAGAGCGTGTTTTATTGTTTCACTTTTGCAGTGGTGGAAGTATAGTGGCCTACTCAGATTCTAATGCAGAAGCTAACAAAAAGGAGGAGTATAAGAAGAAGAAGAAAGTAGTTGTACTTGGGACTGGATGGGCTGGTATAAGTTTCCTTAAAGATCTCGACATAACTTCCTACGATGTTCAGGTTGTGTCTCCTCAGAACTACTTTGCCTTTACGCCATTGTTACCTAGTGTCACTTGTGGAACTGTTGAAGCTAGAAGCATAGTGGAGTCTGTCCGTAATATAACAAAGAAGGTATTTTGAATCTCACTATCATACTTTATGATATGACAAGGCATGATCATCATCTGCTAAGTTTAGATAGGCTTTGTTGTTGACAGAAAAATGGAGAAATTGAATTGTGGGAAGCAGATTGTGTTAAGATCAATCCTGCTCACCAAAAGGTTCACTGTAGGCCAGTTTTCAAGGATGATCCTGAAGCAAGCCAAGATTTTGCGCTTGAATACGACTACTTGATTGTAGCAGTGGGAGCACAAGTTAACACATTTGGTACTCCTGGTGTACTTGAGAACTGCCATTTTCTCAAGGTAACCTTCTGGTTTTCAGCTGTGGATATTATAATTTACCCAGATTCTATCTTCAATTCCTCAATACACTTCAGGAAGTAGAGGATGCACAGAAGATTCGTAGAGGAGTAATTGATTGCTTTGAAAAAGCAATCCTTCCTGGTCTCAGTGAGGAACAAAGAAGAAGAAAGCTTCATTTTGTTATTGTGGGAGGAGGTCCTACTGGTGTAGAGTTTGCTGCTGAGCTACATGACTTTATTCAAGAGGATCTCATCAAAATATACCCTTCAGTTAAAGACCTCGTGAAAATAACACTCATTCAATCTGGAGATCATATTTTAAATTCGTGAGTGAAATACATTGGACTTTTCGCCATTTCTTTAAGGCACAGGCTTGATTGTGGAGTTTGACAGGTGGTTGTTGCTTCAGGTTTGATGAACGTATCAGTTCATTTGCTGAACAGAAGTTCTTGCGAGATGGTATTGATGTTCAGATGGGAATGCGTGTGGTTTCTGTAACTGCTAATGATATCTTGGTGAAAGTCAAATCAAGTGGAGAAGTCATAAGTGTTCCTCAAGGATTGGTATTGTGGTCCACTGGAGTTGGAACACGTCCAGTTATCAAGGACCTGATGGAGCAAGTTGAACAAGGAGGCAGGCGGGCCTTGGAAACAAACGAGTGGTTACAAGTGAAAGGATGTGAAAATGTTTATGCAGTTGGCGATTGTGCTTCCATATCTCAACGTAAAATTATGGTCTGTGAACCCACTGGACTGTTGATGTTGTTCAGTTTATTTTTCCATATGCATGCTGAATCTTGATATATTCTATGATTATATTAGGAGGATATAGCAAACATATTCAAAGCTGCCGATGTGGATAACTCAGGAACCTTGACCATGGAAGAATTAGAAGACGTGGTTGATGATATCCTTGTGAGGTATCCACAGGTGGGACTCTACCTAAATAGCAAGCATGTGAGGAATATTACTGATCTGCTGATAGATACAGAAGGAAATGCAAAGAAAGAAGTAGACATTGAGGCGTTCAAGTTGGCATTCTCTGAGGTTGACTCTCAGATGAAGACTCTCCCTGCAACTGCTCAGGTACTTGGTAGCTTTAATGATGTATATAATCGTGGGTTTTGTTGAGAAACTCATGTCATTGGTCTGCTTGTTTGTTTCTATAGGTCGCTGCCCAGCAAGGTACTTACCTTGCAGAATGCTTCAACACAATGGGGCACTGTAAAGAGCAACCTGAAGGTCCTAAGCGCTTCAGAAGTGGTGGACATCACCAGTTTCGCCCCTTCCAGTATGCCAAAATCTAAAGAAATCAGGAGCTTGAATCCTCATAAAGTCCCTAAAATATAGAGATTTAACCTGTTTGCTCTGATGACAGGTACAAGCACTTTGGACAATTTGCTCCATTGGGAGGGGACCAAGCAGCTGCAGAACTACCCGGTGACTGGGTTTCAGCTGGAAGAAGCACCCAGTGGCTCTGGTATTCTATATATGCCAGGTGAATCTGAAAAAACCGATTATTCATATAGTAGGCAGATGTGTAGAATTTAAGGGTGAAAAAGCTGAAACATGAATATATGTGGTGAATGCAGCAAGCAAGTTAGTTGGCGAACGAGGGCTCTGGTCGTGTCGGACTGGACAAGGAGGTACATATTCGGGAGGGATTCAAGCCGCATCTGAGCCATTACTGCATCTTGTAATGTGTATATGAGAATGGTTTTTAGTGGAAACCAAGATTCAGTCTCTTTATCTTTGTTGTTTGTTTTTGGTGTAAGTCTCACAAAACTGTGGCTTCCTTGTGTGATTGTATATATACACCCTTCTTGTTTGTGAGTAGTGCCGAAGCACAACCTTATGCGAGAATCTTACATCATGGAGCTGACATTTACACAAACAAAACTGACAATCATAATGTGTGTGTTTATAGAATAAGCATCCCAACAAAGATTGCAGAAACATGATTGTTCTTAAGCAAATCGAAACCAACTACATTAACAATCGAGTCAACAACAACAAGAGTTGGTGTTTTTTTGGCTCAAACTGATGACGGATGAGTCATTCTTCAAACCTCAGAAGCTGGCAAAAGGTGAAATTTCGATCCTTGCATTCTAATTCCGCAACTCTTTTGGCAGCACCTGAATCTCGAGGGCTCTCTCCCACACGACGAAGCGTTCTGATCTTAGGCAGCTTCTTGCCTATAGGAGTCTCATCATCATTCCCACCACTGCTATACAGATCAACTTCACTTGGAATCTCCCATCTCTTCTTCACTCTCCCTTCGCTCTTGCTATTTTCATCAGAAGCTCTTCTCTTCTCCGATCTGTTGTGATTTTCTTTATCTTCATTCTCAGGCAACGACCTTTTCCTAGCCTCTTTCTCCCCCGTCTGTGCTTTGCTCATTTGATTGTATCTGCTCGCCACAACTCTTCCTGGTTTCAATGGTTTCCTTAAAGAAACATTCTTTTCGTCGTCTTTGAATAGCCTCTTAGGCTGGATTGACAAGAGAACGCCTTCCTCTTTCTTCACTCCTCTCTTTGATCCCACCGCCGTTGCTGCTTGCTTCTGAGCCACTGTCATCTTCGCTTTGCGAGATCTCGGACACAGACTCAAACTCGTTCGTCCTTTTGCTTTTGTCCTCGTCACTTTGATTTCCTCAATGCCAGGAAGCTTATAGAAACAAGACTTGCGTCGACTCTGAGCCGATTGAAGAGGAGTAACCGTTTCGTTTTGCTTTGCAGAATTGAATATCTCCGCTGGTCCCAGACTAACGCCTCTACGTGTGGCTTTTGATTTAGATCCTGAGAGACACGAATCATCGAACTTAACTGTCTGTACTTTCTGAGATTCCATGAACTTCGCCGGAACAATCCTTCCTCGTATAGCAATACTTCTTGCGGTTTGTTCTGCCTTCTCTAATCGGAGCGACTCCAATTTTGTTGATAAACGACCGATCTCCTTTTCCACCTCTTCAATCTCTGCATCAATATCTCGTCCATCACGTCTTTTAATCCGATCTGCGCCGAATTTGATCTTCGCGGTCTTAGATTTTGCTGACGGAGCTTCTTGAACATTACCGGAGCGAACAGAATCGTTGGTTGAGACAAAGGATTGGAGAGAAGAGGACACTGAAATTGGAAAGTGATTCTCATTAATGCAGTGTGAATCGAATGATTCGTTGAGATGAGACCAAGAAGGTTCAATGGCAGAAGCAATCTGAGAATCTCCACCGTCGAAGGCTGCGTTGTTCCAAACCTGAAGCTTTGGAGCGTTAAGCATTTCCGTAGCCTCAATTGACATCGTATTAAGAGCGATCGATCTTCTTCTACACGAAATCAGGATTTTGAGAAAAAATTGGCCACTTGAGGAAGAAGAAGGAGAAGTGAGTATTTCTTGAAGATTATTTGACCGTTGGAAGAGAACGAGACGTTACTCAAGCTCCATCAAAGAGCGTCGTCAAATTTGGACCGTTAGATGAAGCATCCACGCTCCGATAATAATTCAACATACATGGGTCAAGGCCCATTGGGTCAAGGCCCATTATAGCCTCACACATATTTGGGCCGAACCTACCATTTCGGGTTAATCCATTGGAGTATACAATGGCACACCAATAATGACTGCCATAAATAAAAAAATGTAACATTATGGAGCCACTGACTTGTCTGTCCCATTGGATAACGATGTTTTTGGAATCTTTTGTAATTATTATATATTTATTTATTTTATTTTATTAAAGAATCTCATTTCACTGTAGATAAAGTTGTATTATTAGTGGTAATCGCAATCAGATTCAAGTTTTGGATATAATATTGAAGGATGTTTTGATAAAGATAAACTGAACAGATTTTCTCATAAATCGAAAAAAACTGTTTTTGATCATTTAAGAAGATTCTAATATTCACAGCTATATACAGTTGCATCCATAGAGTCTAATTCAAGCGAGTTAATTACAATTTTAGCCTTGGCCCCAACAGTTGAGGTACATGACTTGACGAATAGACTCATCAGGCGTGGAAGAAGAGGAAGTACGTCGTGTTTCATCCGCAGGGATCCCGTCTCCGGAGAGCTCAGAGGTGGAGAGAGGGCGGAGATCGGAGGAAAGTCTTCGTTGAAGACGGTGTGCTCCGCTGAGACCGGATTTTAGTTTGACTCCATGATCGGCATTTCCTTGAACAGCAACGAATGAAGCAGCCATCCAGACTTTGTTCAAATAACTCATGAGCTTTCTAATAAATGTTTTTTCTAGTGTCTTCGAATATTTTGGAGAAGCTTTTGTTAATGGAAGATTTTAGAAATAGCAGATTTTGTAGGAGAAGATAAGAGGAAGAGGAGGTTGGTACTTATAACCAAAAGAAGGGTAAAATGGTAAAGTTAAAAAGATCTAAAATAGCGATACCGTGGAATTAAATTAGTGGGATTCAGGTTTTTGGAAAGCAAACACGAGAGAAAAGATGTTACACGTGTCAATCTTATAGAGTTTTATCTTCAAGATGAGTCACTTCTTCCTCAATTCCTTAATGTGGGTCCCATCTTCGACTTTTAATTTGTTTGTTTATTGAGTTAAATGTAATTTTGTACTTTATTTGTTTAGTTTATACTCCAAATGAAACCAAACTATAGTTTTGATACATTATTGTGTGCCTAGAGAGTAGAGTCGAGTCCCACGAGGGGTTACATGACGTGGAAGGTGGTTTTTGGATCGTCACGTGTCCTATCACGTGATGTCTCTCTCCTTAGTCCCTATTCAATGCTTCTTGTCTTTTTGCTTCGGTTATTTTAGTTTTTTTTTGTTAGGTAGTAAATGTACTCTTATCTAACCAATCAGTTTCTTCTCTTTTGTATGTGTGAAGTGGAACACAATATCTGAGCAAAGTAAAGCTAGGATGATTAAATATGAAGCAGCACAATCAAAGTAAGTAAGTGTATTATAGCGTTAACATGTTTGATGTTTCTCATGTTCGACACTTGAACTTAGCCAAAGATGAGTACTTTCCTTCAAGATCTTGAATGATGCGTGAGAAGCTACTTCAGTCTGCGAATGAGTAAGTTAGCTTCGAGTTTGAGGGTCCAATGCTTCCAAATACAAACGAGATACAAGAGGTGATATATTCTCCATGTTTAGATACATTCATGCATTTGGTAGATAACAAGATCTTATTATTGCCTTTTTACTCTAGCTTTTCCCAATGAAAGTTCTTTTGAACATCATAACTTTAGTTAAGCTGGACGTCTGCTTTCTTCATCTATGGTGAACCTCTCCGTTTATGCACACATCTCTTTCAATAAATGGGAGCCTCCTGATCTATTTATCTGATTTGGATTAAGAACCTGCGTCATATATGTAACTCCTGATTAAACATCATCTTCTTCTGTGACTCTGATTAGTCAGTGATATCAATCTCATCATAATAGGAGATATAGCTTTGTGAAACTGTGGGGTCATTCACATGTTATTGTACATAAGCCATGTCTGCTTCTTATACTTCATCATCACATTGTCAGACTTTCTTGCCCGACATTTTTTGACTGCCTTAACAGTTATTCCTTTCCAGTCTGTATATGTCAAATCTGAATTAGATATTTGCTATAATCATTATGACTACATTATCAACACGTACGGGCTATGGACTATGTAACTCAATGTCTGATCTTGATATTTTCTTGCTCTCCTTAGTTAAGCTAAAACGCCATTCACCTTGAGAGCATAAGGAAAAGGAGAAAAGGAAATGCATGATCAATGAACTCAAGAAAGCTTTTTATAAGTAAAACAAAACAGAACATCGAAACAAACAACGCTAGTAACCATGAAGGGAAGAAGGTGCAATAAGTTGGTACATTCCTCTGACTTGACTTACTTTTTTTGGGGTGGTTTTGTGTATTTTAAACATGTGTGTATTTAGTTTATTTTGCAGCTTTACTCTGCTAACTAAAAGAAGCTTCAGATAGTTGTTGACAAGGATTACTGAGAAGCAATTGGAGAGCTAATCTAATGTGAGGTTCTCAACATTGAGAAGGCATGTTATAGAGAAGAAACCTTTAATGATGGTTATTCAGAGTCCTAAAGCTAGGAAACCAACTGATGTATCAAAAAAAGACAAATCCTCCATTCAAAGACTGTAAGAACAACGAAAATGATACTGAAGGTGGAAAAGATGTCAAAGAAAACGGTTTAGAGGAGCCAGAAGCAGCTTTGGGACATACCCAAAGAGGCAGTTGCTAAAACAGTTGAATCTGATAAGCTTGATACCAAATTTTATATGAGGTAATTAAGGATAGAAACACTGTTCTTGTACAATTTGATTGCTCACTTTGATGAAAGTGCACAGGATATTTTTCATATGATATATTATCCTGTAATGTCCCACAAATAGAAAGAAGAAAGTGACAAATATTGATATGATATATTATGTCAACTCCCATAATAGAAAGAGATGGTGGCACAAATTATATAGTAGTAGCAACCAAAAAAAAAGACATGACACCACCAAAATACTATGCCTAGCTCAATCTCCCCTTTTGGAGATGGCTACTGTAACTCCTAACACACACCAACACATCAAACACACACACACACACAAATCCACAATTACAATGAGGAAGAAGAGAGAACACGAGGGATTGGATTAGGATGTACTTTTCTTACTGTTTCCATCCTAAAGCCAAGCAATCACTCTCTGTTTCTCTCTTCAAAAAACGATCACACAAGTAGTAATAAGAATATATAGTCTCTGAAAAGTTGGTTCAGAGGACGGGAGAGAAGTTGAGACGGGAAGTGTAAGTAGCTTTGGGAGCCCAGTTTCTGGGGACGACATCAGTTGCAGAGAGTGTTTTACCGGCGGATAAAGTAGTAAGCTTGATGGAGAATGGTCCCTTAAGTGGTCCTCCAACAAGACACCAGTTAGCTCCCCATACGTGCTTCATCTCTAACCAATCTCTCGCTCCTGACTGCAACACACAAAACACAAGAAAACTCATCAGTCTTTACACTTGAGAGTCTGTTTCATTATTACTTTACTTTGATTGGTGTGGTGCGCCTTTTCTAGCTAGTTGGTCAATAAAGGTTCATCGTTATGCTCACTCCACTAAGATATAGTATTATAATAAAGAAGACTTTTGAAGTGGAAGTGACTCAGTATGTAACTTTATGGTAAATTAAAGAAGCGAGTGCAGACTTTGGTTACAAAAGAGAAAGAGAGAATTTACCTGACGAAGATGCATAGAGCCAATGTCTCCTTCTCCATCTTCAAACTCCACTAACAGAGACAACCAAAAATCAGTCGATCCTTCGTTCACATGGAACGCTATGTTCTTCCCTCTATACTTGCATGCAGTCCTTAATCAAAAAAGAGTAAAGAATATTAGTGAGAAATAAGAGAGATCGTGTGTGATCAAATTGGTCAACGGTCAAACTTATTGGGACCATAAAAACTGAGATCGCCGTTAAAGTTCCCTCTTTTATTAAATACTTTCACACTCCATTGTAAAAAGTATATTACTATTTTTTAAGCTACTAGTACACTGTCACGAGTTAGTTACTGAAATAGACTAACATAAAGTAATAACGAAAACAATGAGAATATTAGTATTACATAAACGTACCGGCGATAGATAACCGGAATAAGTCCACGGTTACGGAGAGGACCGGACTCTCCGGAGATAGCTAACCGACCAAAGACAGCTCCACTAAGGTCAAAGTGAGTACTGGTTTTAGAGCAACCAGGACATTCATCGGTTATAATAACAGTAACGGCTCTTCGTGAACAAATGCTTTTGTCTAAGCACCTAACTTTGTAACAAGCACCACAACCTTCGCCATTTTTGAAGAGAATAGGATTCACAGCTCCAACTCTCGCATGGAACGGCTTCACATCTACAAGCGAACCGTACCCACACGCTCCTCCTACATTTAACCGCACTTTCGATATACTTTTAGTTTTAAGTTTTGAATTATCATTGGAACGTGAAGTGATGTGTTGTAATTACCGTCACTGCCATCACCGTTGGGGCTTCCGTACCAGGTTGCAACTGCGGGAAGCCAATGAGCATTTGACACACTGGACACGTGACGTTTGGTTATAGCCAAACCGGACGAGCCAATTAGAAGCTGTAGAACAACAATGCAGAGTGTGGTTAAGATTACCGGATTGAGCTGCATTTTGCTTTCCCGGTCCGGCAAAGTGAAGAAGTTAATTTACAGTGAGAGAGAGAGACAGTGAGTAAGTGAGTTTAAGTGTGCAATTGATTAAGTTATATATAGACAAATAAAAAAGATAGAAAAAAACTGATTTTCTTTGGTTTCTCTTTTTGTATAGAGTTTTGACAGTTTAGACCCTGCGGTTTTTGTTTTATTTACGGTAAGATGCCATTTAGAAATAGGGACCCACCGACAGTTAAGGCGTCGATTTCGCACGATCCAGCTAGTCTTTGTCAGGGGACCTAAAAGGGTTTTTTGGTCATTTACAAGATTCGACCTTTGAAATTTCCCGGAGATTCTGTGGAGGAGAATAAGAATCCGTTAACATTTCTGGCTATATCTTTATTTTTCTCTGTTTTTTTCTGTTTTTTTCTTTCATGTTTATTAGGGGATTGACCGGGTTACACCCGAATTTTTGTTTAGAAATAATTATGTATAGTTTATTTGTTGGTAACTTATCAAATTTTGTGATTTGTGTTATATTTCGGGAATGAAATGTATCTGAATCAGAAAGAGATAATTTTATTATTATTTGGAATGGTAAAATTAAAAATATATTATCCTACATACTGAACACTTATTATTTTCGTCAAGCTAACTTATTATGCAATCATAATGGTAGATGTAGTTGCAGGCTATATTATTAATGGCATATCGTCATTTGAATGTTTGAAGGGAAATAGTGCAATTTTTCAGTTTCCTTATTAAGAGTGACATTTCTTTTAGTGAATTTTAATAGGGCAACCACCAAATCTATGTATATTCTTGATCGAGCTTGTAATTGTAATATTTTAATGTTGAAATATATTGTTATATTGTTACCTATTTCCAAATATGTAGATATGTTAACATGAGTTATGTATGTCATGAAGTTGTCAATCATATTGGTTGCTTTTATATCTTTTATTGTCATGGTATGTTAGGAAGTAATGAAGATTATGTGTCAAGGTGGTCGATGATATAGATGTTCCGCTTGTTTGGAAATCAATTTGTATAACAATATTACTCTGTTGTGTGAGTGGTCTTTTGATGTTGAGATAAGTTTCACTTCGCATATGAATTTAAGGAAGACGACCTTCAAATGAAAAAGAGTATGTGAGAGGAAGCAGATTCTGTGTGAATGATTTTTGTGATTTTGATGATGATCTCTTAGTTATATATATATATATATATATATATACTGCTTAAATGTATTATTTACCAATTTCAGTTTAATGTGTTCTTGAGTTAGTAATGATGTATACGTTTGAAAATTGGGAAAATCAAAATTTGGTCAATAAGAAGTAATACTCGTTTATTTAGAGTACCATACGAATGAAGTTGATAAATTTAAGTCGGAAGATTTATGTAATTTCATGTAAATTTTATTATTATAATCATAGCTTGTTCTTGTAGACTATGTGTAAATGGGAGCTATTGAATTGAAAAATATGTCTTTTCTTTTTTTATCTTTTTGGACCGAGGAGGCTCTATTTACAACCATAGCCTACACAATAAAATATTTATTTAATACTACTTGTATTAAATAGGGCTTGGACTTTGGGATTTTAGGATTTGTAAATTAACAACTACCATTGGTGTGGAACAAAATTTGTAGAACCCAAAATTTTTCTTTTTAAATTGTTTTAGATTTTGAAAATAATATTTACCAAAATCAAATGAAGAGAAATAAAGAGCACCAGTAGTGAATGTAGTTTAACTATGAAAGAATTTCCAAATTAGTAAAAATCATTATGAAATAACTTTTTTTTTTCTTTTTTTTTAAAGTAAGTTGTAACTATGTTTTCCCATAAGTTACTTTGTATGGCAAAGTTATGTCACTTCCTTAACTCAATCAATAACAAGAGGACAATGCTTAAAGAGAGACTGAACCTAATAAAAACACTAAAGAGGTCGAGAATATAATATCACCACTTCTCTTTTTATTTTATTTTCATGCACAATCCGTGAATTTGAGATAAGTGATCCCATAGTTACTGATTGGTCTACATCTCTTCTTTGGTATCAAGATTGGTCCTTAAAAATAATAGTTCTAACTTCTAAAAGACTTTTGAATAAATGAAAATAACAAGACTATGATATATATATATATATATATATTGTTACCAATATTTCCACAATTTCATTAGTGCAGTGAATTCTATGTGTCTCATCACATTCAACTACTCAATCTCTGGCTTAATGGATTGATGTTTGTTTCTTATCTCTTTACATATCTTAGAGAGATAAAGAAAGATAAAGAAAGTGAGCATAAACATGTTCAGTTATATGGAGTCTTTCGGTTTCATTCTGTGCTTTGTGTTTCACCAATTCATTACGTTTGTTTTCGTGTTTCTTCTTCTCCAATTCCTAAAAGTGATCAACATAATTTATTTCTGTCCAAACCAAGATTGGAAAGGTTGTAAGTGGACGTGCATATAAAACATAATAAGTAATATGGATTTCAAGCTAATTCTATAATATAAACAATTCATTTAAGTTCAAAACATAGACAAAATTAATCAAAATCTATGTTATTAGGCATTGTCCCCGAAGACAAAACTGTGTCTTGCAAAATACACACTGATGTGACAGCATTACAAGAGAGTTTAACAAAGTGATGTGGATGGCCTGAGATGCCACAAAACCTTCCTTTTATGGTTCTGCTTGTCAATAGCTAATAACCTGCGCTTGAAAATTTTCCTTTGAGTATCTTGGAAATAAATGTTACTTAAGTAATTAAAGAAGCAAGAAAACTGTATAAAGATTATGATAAATGAAGAGATACACATATCGAAACTAACATTAACCAACATTTTTGACAACATGTTCTTCTTCGATTCATTTAGAGCTTCTTAAGTTCTCCATGCTCTATCTCCCAATAAATTCATTGTTTCATTCTTTCCTCAAACTCTACAACAAGTCTCTTTTATTATGTTGTCTGAGTTAACTTCTAAAGATTAAGCATTTCATGTTGTTCTTCACGCTCATTTAAAAGCTTCTCACATAGTTTGAAAATAGAAATTTATTAAATGGAAAGAAAGGGCACTGGTCACCAAAAAATCTATTACAATCCAACAACGCTGATAGGTCAGCTTCTATCAAACACAAACAAAACAAAAGATTTCTTTACCTCTGATTATAAATACCAAAAACATTAAGGAATTACAGAACTCTATATCTATAATTCGAGATGGAGAGATAATGTATGTAGAGAACACAAAATGAAAAAAATTTATAGATAGAACCTCAAACTACATAGAGTCAATGAAGTCAAATCAAATTGAAGTGAGCAATGATATCATCATCAAACATATTTATAGGCATCGTCATGGACTCCAAAACTGAAGCCCCTGAGGAAGGGGAAAAGTTAGTAAAATAAGAGAAAGAGCATACAAACTGAATAGAAGGAAGAGAGTCATATAAGGTAATACGTTTAGGAATTATAAGTTAGGGCAATACAGTAGTATAATCGTGTGGAAGATAATTTTAGAAGGAAGATTCAGACTGAGAAAAATAAGATGACATGGCAGATTTGTAGAAGAAGAAAATAATATGATGTGGGTAATCTAAATCGAGACAATAACGAGACAATAGCTGCATCCATAGAGGGTGTGATTACTTTTGTAGGCATTTTGATGGGAGCAGGTGGTTGTGTGCTTGTCATTTGTTGATTTGGAGGTGGTATTTATAGGAGTAAGACGTATTGAATGTGAGAGAATGGAGGAGATGAAGGTTGTGGGTAAGTAATTGTGTGTAGTAATTTGTATTTTAAAGGTTATTAATATACAAAAATGTAACAGTAAATATGCTACAACATTTTGGGAACGTGGGAATATGATGAATCTTTTTTGAGAGATACTTAATACTCAATGGACCATTTTTAATGTACTAATCATTTTGAATCAATTTGCAAATCATTACTAATGAGCGTTTGAAAATTATTTGGATTCATTTTAAATCTTTAAAATGGTCCATTAAAAAAAGCCTACATGGAAGAAGAAGATGCTGATATGGCGCAATTTTCGAAAGGAAAAAATGCTGACGTGGATGACCTAAGAGTCGTTAAAATTTCCATTTATTAGTATAGATATAGATATATGATTTATTTCATGTATTTCATTTATACAACAAAGGACAAAATTTTATATTTTTAATGCACTGTTTATATAACTTCAACTGTTTAAAATGAATAGTCTATAAATAATCGAATAGAGTAATGGATATGTTACGTAAGGGAAATCTTGAGGACCAATCTCCTGTGTACAACGCATCAATCATTTCATTATAAAATTAAATAATAATAATAATAGTAACGGTTTTCGCGCTAATTTGTATGCTGCAACGAATAACAACCTTTTAAGCTTTACTAATGACAATATTTTGTTGTTATTAATAACTTTGGTGGGGTAATTGGGTACACTAATAACTATTGGTCACTCAGGCTCGAATCTAATTTCAAAAGTGAATCTACACGAGTTGATTGTTTTGTCACAATACACGCACTTTGTATTATACAACCCTACATTTCTGAAACTTTCTTAATGCTCTGATATTTTAAATAAAGGAGATATTTCTAGCGTCAATTACGGTCTTTCGCAAAATAATCATATATAGAGACTTGTTGGTATTTTAAGAGTAGTGACAAAAATACATTTCCTCTGTTTTTTATATATATGATGTTTTAGATTTTTACATATATTAAAAAAAACAATTATTTTATTTTTTTTAAATATTTTTATCATAAGATTCAACAAATCTAACTAATTACAAATCAATCCGTATAATTTAAACAATTAAATATTGAAAATATATATTTTTGTCAAAGACAAATTATATTAGAGCACAACTGTTGATCCAATAGTGAAATTCCTACCTAAAATAGACAGAGAATTTTATCTCTGGTTGTACAAACTAAGAACCATTTGCCATTACATTTTATTTAGAAATCTTAAAACATCAATTAAAATAAAATATCTTTTTAAAACATGAGGGAGTATATAAATAGACATGACTCATTTGTTTGGTATATGCACTCAAATAATTTTTGCAAAGTTTTAACTTCAAGATTTCACTGAACCATCAAAAGTTTCAACCACTGGTTACATAAAAGTTTGTACTCTCTCTCTTT
>JAKUCM010006836.1:0-48136 GCA_023374145.1 Lepidium sativum | reverse complement strand
ATGGTCTTACACTAAGTTCAATCTCAACTAATGAGACAAACTCATTTACAATCTCAACCTCTTGTCTCATTTGCCCAATCCTCTTGAGAAAATAACAGGTTTCATGCAAAAAGCAATTCCCAATCACTTTCCCTTTCTGAATTACGAACACGTTTAACCTCACTATCATCTCTGGTTCTTCTTCAATGATCTCTGATAGTGACACTCTATCAGGTATTCCTAGTTTCCCTCTTATGAAAACTAGGGATTTTAAGCCTTCCAAATACTTGAAGCCAATTTCCTGATTATTTCAACCACTCCATTCAATTAGTCATTCTCGCCATGGTTTCCGGCAACATATAGATACAATTAATCAGTAATCAGTCAATTAATCACTTGTTGTAATATTTTAATTTGTAACCATTCGAGATTAGGGATCTGATTGACAATGATTTTTGTTACTCTACAAGGCAAAAATAAAATTCAAAGCAGTGAAAACTAAACAAATTATGTTCTAGGTTTGTTTTTGGCATTGCTCTAAAAAGCCAATTTTTTATTTATAAAATGTTTTTGATGTGGAAAGCCAAAATATGTTAACTTTACAAAAATAAATTTCTATATAACAATTCTACAGCCAAAGTACCTATATCAAAATAATCTACACCAAAAAAACCTATATCATAAATCCTACTACAAAAAAAAAGTCAAAACTACAATTCTTACCAATCAGCCCCTAGATTTCTTTAGAAATCTGAGTTTCTCAGATGATGATCGAATTGCTTCTAAAGATCTTAGGGTAAGCCATATAACTTCAATCTAAGAGACTTCGTCTTTTTTGAGACAAAAACCCCATAAATTTTCTTCAAAAAATTTATTGTCTTCGGGGAAAGCATTTATTTCACTTCCACTAGTATCTTTACCCGCGGTTAACATATATTAACTTGACCCTGGCCATGATATCTGCTTCTCTGAAATTCTCTTTATGAAATTCAGTTCACTTTAATTCCTTTTATCTCTTGATACAGCCCGCTCAATCGCAATTCCACAATTAGAACACAAGATTTGAAATTATGTTTTCGGCCATTCACATGTATGACTCCTTCTCTATGTCTATGATTTGTTTCTGGTTTGATTCAAAAAAGTTTCACTTTTACGAAGCTTAACCAGGAAATTCAATCAACTAATTTAACTCAGAAAAGCTCCCTCATGATTTTAAGGTACCTCTAATAACCTTTTATCCCATTGCTTAATAATGTGATCATGGCCAGCTCAAGAGAGAATGAGGAAGGCTTGGACTACACTCCACCAATGGACTTGATTTGAATCAGATTGAGGGTAGATTTGGAGCTCCCAAAAGAGGAGATCAAGTGTGTACCAGCTGGAGCAATGACAATATCAAGGAGCAAGCTCTTCAACTAAGCTATTGGAAGACTCCTTAGAAATGCATTGGATCAAGGAGAAGACTACACAAGTCTTGCCACAATGCTTTTGACTTGTATTCCACAAGTGCTTTGTCCCAATGTATTTTTTCCTAAGGTTTTCAATGAGACAAGTACACCACACATTTCAAGAGGCCCATTTGTTGAACTAGACCTCGGTCAAGTCTCTCTATATAAACAAGTGTTGTAAACACTTAGCGACAACAACTTTCCAAGTAAAAACTTTCTTTATGATTTTGTTTCCTCTCTTTGGTGTGTAATATCCAATGACTCAACAAAATATTAAAGGTTTTTCCACAACTTTTGTGCTATCTAACGATCAATCTCTTAGATCTCTTCATCTCTCACGAATTATCTAGATCCATCCTATCATTTTCTAGTTTGGAAGTGACGAGCTAAGGAGAATCTTATCACTTGATAACCATGAATTAGGCTCATCTGAAAAACATTCTTTGAGATTGAGATTGAGATTGACCATTTAAATTCCTTTGTTTTCCTGATGTAGTTCTTCGTTGTCTTCTCTATACGTGTCTATTTGTCTGTTAGATTCTTCAATGTCTCCTCTGTCTCGTAAAGGAACACCTCTTTTCAATATTTAAAATATTTTCTTCTCCTCAACACTTAATGTGAATTACCGAGCAATTACTCAGATAATTAGAATCCACTCAATCTTCAGCTAAACACTTTATAAGACTCCACTTTCATTAAGTTTCTCCTTGTTTGTTTCAACCGTGAAATAAAATTTTAACTTGACACTGATTTTTTATTCATCTCCATTTCTCTGGCAGGTTTTCCACATGGAACCATTACCTTTGACTTTGGTTCCTTCTCCTCAACAGGTAATCCCTTATCTGTATACTCTCTTTATTTCCCACCATAAAAGTGCATAGAAACCACATGAAAAACCACTCAACTGATCTAATTTATATGGGTTTTCCTTTTGAGGTTTCGAAAGGGTTACCTGGAAATGTTTTTCAGCAAGTATTTAAAAGTTGACAATACAACTAAATACTAATTTCATGTACCGTGTCTTAAACCAATGTGAAACAGCATGCTTCCCTAACCTACTTTTCTTCTTTAACTCACCTCTTTCCTTTTCCAAAAACTGATTTTGATTCCCTTGAATCCTTGATGCATCCTATCAGTTTCTTCTTTAACTTTTGTAGCTTATTCACAATACAACCAGGAAACTAGCTAGGTTAACCACTACGACGACGAAAACAATTACCATTCCATTCCCACTTTCTGAGAATGTCATGAGCTCCATCTCTTTAGTTTAATTTGTTGGATCATTTCCCATAAATGTAATCAATTCAAATTGAGTCCTTAGTGGAAAAATAGCAAACTCACATTGAACTTTTGTGGTTATTCTTTGTGCCATCATCAAATACTTTTCTAGAGACATCCTTGGATTTTACGTTTTTCCTTTTGGTGTAACTTCATTGTGGCTTCTTTTAACAATACAGACATAATAATATGGTGTGTTACATACCCAACTTTAACCATGAACTGCGAATCCAGAAACCATTGCACTTTCTTTAAATCATAAGAGCAACTCCTCATGAAACACATTTTCCCTTTGCTTGAGTTTCTTTGAACTCCTTTTTGCACATTGATAATAGTATTTTTTACTAGCTCACAAATAGTCTACTACATATTTATCATTGTGGTACAACAAGGTGTCAAACCAAGCGGTAGTATAACTAACAATCATGATATAGTCAACTTATCTAATCACTACCAAATAATGTATTTGATATCTAAAAGCCTAGGTAAATAAAGAGTAACAAAAACTACATCAAATTAGATATAAACTTAAGGAAAACAGAGCAAGATAAACAATTAACAAATGCAAAACAGAGGAGAGAAAACAAAGTAATATTCAATAACAATAACTTATTAAAAGGGTTTTTGAGAAGTGGGATCAATGATCAATGCTTCGGTAAGAATCCCTTAACTTGCTTAATAACCTAATAAGGAGGACTTCTAGAAAATCGATTCAACACAATCAGATTCACTCTCATGAAATAAGACTCAACTTAGACAACAATCAAACTTGATTCTCGACAATGATTCGAACTATAAAAGGAAATAAGATTCAATCTATTTCAGCCAAATAGCACCCTAAACATTCAGTTTCTTGATTTAGTAGAGATTATCTCAAGATTAGGTTCAATCAAACATTTTAGCAAACACCTTGTGGGTGAGAAAATAAAAAACAAAAATTTCAAGTGATCAAGAAGAAATAAGCATTAAGCACACATAAAAAGAGATATTTAAGCATAAATAACCTTAAGCAAGTAGGGAAGTCTATAGATCTACACTAATTTAGCTCATTTCCTCAAGAACGCTAATCGATCTACTCAATTATCTTCATGAGATTCATAAACCCAAAAATATATTTGATGGCATAATTAGTATGTAAAGAAGAAGATAGATAAGATTAAACGAAATCAGAAGTTACTTTGAAAACAAAAAAAAAGAAATGGATTTGATCTGGAAATTACAAAGGAAATAATGGTTTTAGTGTTCTTTCACCAAAGAGGCAAATAACGTGGATTAAGGTTTGTGCCCAAATAGTCAAACAAGAAAGTCAATAAAAATATTCGAGAGTGATCTGACTCGGCCACGTGGCTCGAGCTGAGTGGTCGAGTTTGATAAAAATATGTGATATGGTTGCTGACTCGACTATGGTCGCCGAGTCCGCTAGTCAAACTAAGTGAATCATGTGTCCCCATATCTCTTCATCTTTAATTGTATCTTCTAGTTAGTTCTTGATGAGCCTTTTTCTCTTCTCCACTAGATTATTCTACAATGTGTTCAAAGACTCTTGATAAACACACCAAATAGAAAAATGCATGCAATGCAATGCAAACAATGCAAATGAACCAAAAAGGAATATAAAACAATGCTAATGATACGTAAAAGTATGCAATCTAGACCAAATAAAACACTTAAAACTAGTTGAAATGCACGCATATCCAAAAAAGATCTCACAATCACACATATCAAAACTAAGAATCACATAAAATAATATTAATATCCTCTACAACCTTCCCTAAAACTTAAATGACACAAAATTTAAGTTCAAAGGAAAATCCTAGACCATAAAAAAAAATGAAATATGAAACGATATTTACAGTGGAGTGTTGTTGTGTGTTCCAGTGCAATAAAGTATGATGTATCTTCTCCTTATATGAGTCACAACTCATGAAATGGGATTGTTTGTGGGATGTGGCTCTGTTCAGCCTTGTATTTGTAATGGTTGCCAACTAACCACAATATATGGTCGGGCTGATGGGAATGTTTGTGGTATGTTGATATGATCATGGAAAACAGAAAGGAAGCTAAGGAGAATTTGGAGCTAAGGAATGAAGATTACGAGAAAGCTTTGTAGATTCCAGTCGGTACAACTACAAGATCACGGGCTAAACAAATCAAGGAGAGCATTTGTGGATTTAATCAAGGCCTTTTGGACAAAGAACAACATAAGGAATCCATTGGACTTTATACTTGCCAAGTCCAAACCACTTTGATCCTTCTACCAGTCCAAGAGACGACTTAAATAAAGTGTTAAAGTTCAGCCCATGAATAGTGACGAATTTGGAAGACTAAAAGATATTTTGGAGGCCAAAAGTTCAAGAGTCCTTCTCATTCAAGTCATAGTAAATTGTGATATTTACTTGTCATTTACTTAGTAGTCTTTACTCTTTATATTTAAGACATTCAATAATTTTAGAGGAATCTAGAGAGTCTTTTCTCTTCTTTATAAACTCATGTAATTCTCATTTGTGAGCATTCAACTTTTTTATCAATAAATTTGAGAGTGATTCTCTTTTTGTTTTTTGTGAACTTTTCAATCTTTCTTGGTGTGTCATATCCAATAGATCAAACTGGTTTATCAAGTGATTTCCATCACACTTGTGTGGCCATTCCTAGCCATTGGCGTGAAGGGGCGAGTCGAAACAGCAACAATCTTTGGTTTAATATACTAAAGGCAGGGGCTACTCGAGTCAAAATTCTGTGGTTCCACTACCTTGCTTAATTGAAGGCGAGTTGAAACAACAACAATCTTAGGTTTGATATACCTAAGGTGGGGGTTACTCAAATTCTTTGAAGACAAAGGACTATCCTTTACAACTTGGAGTGATGATTCCTTCGGGATTCCGCGTCATTTGGTATCAGAGCACACTTCCAAGTTAGTTAATCTTTTCATTTTCTATCTAGGCATCTTCTATCTTTTCATCTTCTACCTTTCCAACTTCTATATTTTCATCTTCTATTTCTTCATCTTCTATCTTTTCATCTTTTATCTTTTCATTTTCTATCTTTCCAACTTTTATCTTTTCATATTTTCTTCTTAATTAATTAAAGAACAAAAAAAAAGAACTCTTCATCTTCTATTATTTATAAAAAAAATAAAAATCTTGTTCGTTGTTTGTTTGTGTACCAAGATCTATCTAATACTTGAGTTGTATGATACTTGTTAGGTCATTGACCCTTGGGGAAAACAAATCAAAGAGTGTTTGATTAGTTTTATAAGAATATTTTGAGATTCAAAAAGAGAGGAAAAATGTGTAAGGTTGTGAGAACATTTGAGAGAAAAGCCAATAATTTGAAGGAAACACTTGTGTGTCAAACACTTGAGAGATTGTGAGGCATTTTTCTATTAACAAATATTTTTTACAGGTTCTAAGTATGTCAAATGACAATAACGACAAACTGGAGGGTGAGCAAATACAAGGAATTCCAAATCTCCAAATTCAAGCTTTGATGGGAGAGATGACCCGTTTGTTGAGAGTTGAGATGGAAGCTTTCAATGAACGTTTGGATCATGTTCAAAATGAGATAGAACTTAAGCAACAACCTCGGCAGCCTAACGTACAAGGAGATACACCACCGGCGGAAATACAAAGAGGCGGTGTTGATTACCTATGGTCGAGATGGACACTCATCTACCTCGAGTCGAAGGATACCTAGACGAGCTAGGGAAGAAAGAGGTCGGGCTGAAGATAATTTAGGGGGACTTAAGCTGAAAATTCCATCATTTCAAGGAAAGAACGATCCAGATGCCTATCTCGAATGGGAGAAAAAGATTGAACTCGTTTTTGATTGTCAAAACTATTATGATTTCAACAAGGTACGAGTTGCAGCCACTGAATTTTATGATTATGCTACTAATTGGTGGGATCAAGTGGTGAAAAGCAGGAGAAGAAATAAAGAAAGACCCATTGAGACTTGGAAAGACATGAAAACCTTGATGAGACGACGGTTCGTTCCTAGTCACTATCACCGAGAGTTACATCAAAAACTTAGGAGATGGAAACCGAAGTGTGGAGGAATATTTTCAAGAGATGGAAATACTTATGATGAGAGCCGATATAGACGAAGATCGTGAGGCTACCATGGCCAGATTTCTTAGTGGTTTAAATAGTGAGATCCAAGACCGAGTAGAGATGCAACTCTATGTGGAATTGGAAGATATGTTGCATAAGGCTATTTTGGTGGAGCAGCAACTCAAGAGGAAGGGTAGCACACGTCAAATTTATGGCATTATTTATAGTACTCAACTTCCTAGCTACTCACGTGAAGACAAAAGTGTTCCAAAGCCAAAGTTTGAATCCAAGCCGAATACTAGCCGACAAGAGGTTAAAGGTAAAGCTAAACCCTCTTCTACAAGAAATCGTGATGTGCAATTTTTTAAGTCTCATGGCAGGGGACATTATGCAAATGAATGCTCAAACAAGAGGACCATAATACTTAGAGTCAATGGAGAGTACGAAACCGAGGAAGAAGTGGTTTCAGATTCTATGTCATCTCAAGATGAGCTGGAGTTACATGCAACCAAAGGTGATATTTTGGTAGCTAGAAGGTCTTTGAGTGTGCAAGGTAAACTAGAGGAGAACGTGCCGCGTGAGAATCTATTCCACATGCGATGTCTTGTTCTTGATAAGGTGTGTAGTCTTATAATTGATGGAGGGAGCTGTACGAATGTGGCGAGTACTACACTTGTGGAGAAACTGGGATCGACTACTCGAAAACATCCCAAGTTGTATAAGCTTCAATGGTTAAGTGAGTTTGGAGAACTCAAAGTGTCAAAGCAAGTTGTGGTTCCATTTAGCATTGGGAAGTATAAGGACGAAGTGATTTGTGATATTGTGCCAATGGAGGCTGAACATATTCTTCTTGGAAGACCGTGGCAGTTTGATCGGAAATTTGTTCATGATGGTTTCACCAACAAGCATTCATTTGGTTATAAGGGGAAAACGGTTACGCTTCTTCCTATGACTCCTAATGAGATCTACCAAGATTATTTGATTCTAAAGCAACGTTAGGAGAGAACTATGAGTGACTCAAACACAAAACACCAAAAAGAGAGTGAGATTGAGAGAGAAACACACACAAAATAGTGAGCTTAAGAGTGAAACACACAAAGAGAGAAAAGAGAGAAAACAACAAAATTTCTTTGTAAGGTCAAGTGAGATAAAGAGAGCTTTGGTTTCACATCAGCCTATATTTGTACTTATGTACAAAGAGGTCTTTATGAGTTCTACTAACCTTGACCCCGGTTTGCCTAGTGGTGTTTCTTCTTTGTTGCAGGATTTTGGAGATGTATTTCCATATGAGAACCTTAGTGGTTTACCTCCAATCCGAGGGATTGAGCATCAAATAGACTTTGTACCCGGAGCATCTATTCCAAATCGTCTAGCCTATAGAACCAATCCGGAAGAGACAAAGGAGTTGCAAAGGCAAGTGAGTGAGCTGATGGAGAAAGGATATATATGTGAGAGCATGAGTCCATGTGTCGTGCCCGTTTTACTAGTTCCTAAGAAGGATGGAACTTAGCGCATGTGTGTTGATTGTAGATCCATTAATAATATCACGGTAAAGTATAGACACCCAATACCTCGCTTAGATGATATGTTAGATGAGCTGCATGGTTCTTGTGTCTTTTCTAAAATTGATCTTAAGAGTAAATATCACCAAATTCGAACGAAAGAGGGTGATGAATGAAAAACAGCTTTTAAAATAAAACATGGTCTTTATGAGTGGTTAGTCATGCCTTTTGGATTAACTAATGCACCCAGCACGTTCATGAGGTTAATGAACCATGTTTTGAGACATTTTATTGGTTTGTTTGTAGTTGTCTACTTTGATGATATTCTTGTTTTTAGCAAGAGTTTGGAAGAGCACAATGAGCATTTGAAATCAGTTTTAGGTGTACTATGAAAAGAAAAGCTATATGCTAACTTGAAAAAGTGTACCTTTTGTTCGGATAACCTTGTGTTTCTAGGCTTTGTTGTAAGTTCTAAGGGCATTCAAGTAGACGAGGAGAAAGTGAAAGCAATCCGAGAATGGCCAAGTCCTAAAACTGTAGGAGAAGTTCGAAGTTTTCATGGCCTTGCTGGATTCTATAGACGGTTTGTTCGTGATTTTAGCACTATTGCTGCCCCACTTACTAAAGTGATCAAGAAAGATGTTGGATTCAAAATGGGAGAAGCTCAAGAGAATGCGTTCAAACAACTTAAGGATAAACTCACCAATGCACCACTTTTATCTTTGCCTAACTTTCTTAAAACATTTGAGATTGAATGTGATGCATCAGGTGTAGGCATTGGAGCTATGCTTATGCAAGAGAAGAAGTCAATCACTTACTTTAGTGAGAAGCTTGGAGGAGCAACTCTAAACTATCCAACTTATGACAAGGAGTTGTATGCTTTGGTTAGAGTTTTGCAAACATGACAGCACTATCTTTGGCCAAAGGAGTTTGTGTTTCATACGGATCATGAGTCTTTGAAACACTTGAAGGGTCAACAAAAACTAAATAAACGACATGCTCGTTTGATGGAGTTTATAGAAACGTTTCCTTATGTCATACGGTATAAGCAAGGAAAAGAAAACGTTGTGGCTGATGCGTTATCAAGAAGATATGTACTAATATCTATTCTTGATGCTCAGGTTCTTGGTTTTGAGCACATTAAAGAGTTATATGAAATTGACATTGATTTTCAAGAAGTGTTTAGGAATTGTGTGAAGCATGCGTATGGAAAGTTCTATCTTCATGAGGTTTTTCTATTCTATGAAAATAAATTGTGCATTCCTAATTGTTCTTTGAGAGATCTTTTGGTTAGGGAATCACATGAAGGAGGCCTTATGGGACATTTTGGCGTCTTCAAGACCATGGCTGTTCTAAAAGAAAATTTCCATTAGCTGCATATGAAAAGAGATGTGGAACGAATTTGTGCAAGGTGTGTTACTTGTAAGCAAGCTAAGTCTAAAGTCCAACCTCAAGGTATGTATCTCCCATTGCCTATTCCGAGTGAACCATGGAGTGATATTTCAATGGACTTTGTCCTTGGGTTGCCTAGAACTAAGAGAAATATGAATTCTATCTTTGTGGTAGTAGACCAATTTTCTAAGATGGCACATTTCATTCCTTGTCACAAATCTGATGATGCTACATTTGTTGCTGATTTGTTTTTTAAGGAAGTTGTGCGTTTACATGGCATGCCTAGGACAATTGTTTCAAATCGAGACGCTAAGTTTCTTAATTATTTTTGGAAAACTTTGTGGGCTAAGTTAAAGACAAAGTTATTGTTTTCTACTACTTGTCATCCACAAACTGATGGAAAAACTGAAGTAGTCAATAGGACTTTATCCACTTTGTTGCGTGCTATAATTAAAAAGAATATCAGAACTTGGGAAGATTGCTTGCCTCATGTTGAGTTTGCTTATAATCATTTCATACACTCGGCTACTAACTTTTCCCCTTTTCAGATTGTGTATGGTTTTAATCTCTGAACTCCATTGGATTTATCACCTTTACCTTTCAATGAGCTTGTGAACTTAGACGGGAAAAAGAAAGCTGAGATGGTCAAGAAGATTCATGAAAAAACGAGGCTTAACATTGAGAAAAAGACTAAGCCATATCAAAAGCAAGCCAACAAAGGAAGGTGTGAGAAGAGCTTTACACCCGGAGACTTAGTTTGGGTTCACATAGGGAAGGAACGATTTCCAGCTCAAAGGAAGTCTAAGCTAATGCCAAGGGTCACTGGGTCATTTCGAGTCTTAGAAAAGATCAATGAAAACGCCTACAAGATAGACTTGCCAAGTGAGTACAAAATCAATTCTAGCTTTAACCTTTCTGACTTGATTCCTTTTGATACAGATGAACCAGATTTGAGGTCAAATTCTTTTCAAGAAGAAGGGGATGATATGATCAAGGAAAATAGAAAGGAAGCTAAGGAGAACTTGGAGCTAAGCAATAAAGATCACGAGAAAGCTTTGGAGATTTCAGTCGGTCCAATTACAAGATCACGGGCTAAACAAATCAAAGAGAGCATTTGTGGATTTATTCAAGGCCTTTTGGAAAAAGAACAACATAAGGAATCCATTGGACTTTATACTTGCCAAGTCCAAACCACTTTGAGCCTTCTACAAGTCCAAGAGAAGTCCTAAATCAAGTCTTAAAGTTCAGCCCATGAATAGTGACGAATTTGGAAGACTAAAAGATATTTTGAGGCCAAAAGTTCAAGAGTCCTTCTCATTCAAGTCATAGTAAATTGTGACATTTACTTGTCGTTTACTTAGTAGTCTTTACTCTTTATATTTAAGACATTCAATAAGTTTAGAGGAATCTAGAGAGTCATTTCTCTTCTTTATAAACTCATGTAATTCTCATTTGTGAGCATCCAACTTTTTTATCAATAAATTTGAGAGTGATTCTCTTTTTGTTCTTTGTGAACTTTTCGATCTTTCTTGGTGTGTCATATCCAAGGGATCAAACTGGTTTATCAAGTGATTTCCATCACTCTTGTGTGGCCATTCCTAGCCATTGGTGTGAAGGGGCGAGTCGAAACAGCAACAATCTTTGGTTTAATATACTAAAGGTGGGGGCTACTCGAGTCAACATTATGTGGTTCCACTACCTTGCTTAATTGAAGGCGAGTTGAAACAACAACAATCTGAGGTTTGATATACCTAAGGTGGGGGTTACTCAAATTCTTTGAAGACCAAGGACTATCCTTTACAACTTGGAGTGACAATTCCTTCGAAATTCTGCGTCATATGTGAAGGAATTTTTCTTCGTCATGAGATTCTAGGTGAAGGAATTTATAATGCCAAAGTTTGTTGCTTGGTATTCTCTGCAAGAATCATGCCCTTGTGAGGTACGAAATATCCATCAATGTTGGAGGAAAATGTTCGAATTTTAGCCTCGCTCTGCTAGCTTTTAGGATTACTTTCACAATTCCACCAACACATATCACTTCTTTTTTTCTTATCTTTTAAACTTATTGCCCAACTCTTATATCTTAGCAATTAGTCGAGCAGTATGGCTGTAAACATATCCCCTAAAGCATCCTCCTTGTATTATCTGCCATATCTCCAACTCTCATTGTTAAGGAGTTCCATCAGTCTCTCATCGATCATTTCTAGCTAAATAAACCTTATATTTCATGTTGATCCCCTAGGGGAATATGTGTTAGAAATAACTCTATGAAAGGAGTGGATGGATGGCTTTTGGATCATATTGCTTTTGCTTCTTAATGGGAGAAAAAGAATTATATCAGCTATTATTTGCAATGGAACCTGAAACTCTCCACTCTCATAGTCATAGTCGATATATTGCCCATTTAGAAGTTCAAACTGTGACCCGAACTGCTTGACTGTGAAATCATAATCCTCCAATTGGCCTTGTTTGCTTTGTGCCTTAAAAGTGATATACTTGAAACATCCCTCTTCTTGCAAGGTCTCCATGTCATCTTCATACAAATTCATCTTAAGTGAGACAAAGGACAGACATTTTCTCTTTCTAAGCTGGTAGGGTATTAAATACAAATTATGGCAGCCCACGCTTCTCAAACTTATGAACTACATATCCTGTGATTGCTAATTGCAGGATAGTTCGATGATCAGTTACCGAGTCCTTGCAGATGCTAGTTATACCATTGTTGGATTATGTGTTAGAGGAACATTATGGATGTTTGGTGGCCTGAACTAACTTATAAAGATGATATATGTATTGAGTGTTAGTATTTGATTTTATGTGTATGTTTATTGGTGCTAGAAGTTGAAATGTGTCGTTGTACTTCAGTTGATAGAGATGATCTCTTCACTAGGTAATTCGTTATTCACCACTTTATTTCTATTTTTTCCAAGATTTTAATTAAAGGTTGTACTCTTGAAGGATTTTAAATGAAGTTATTTTGGAGAAAGATCCGACAAATAACATGAAGTCCCAAAAGATCAGGAGTGGGAGTTACAATTGGTATAGAGCATGGGTTAAGGCAACTCAGATTTTGACCCGGAGGGTCAAGGTTTCCTAACTATTTAAAAAATAGTTTGAAGGAAATTTTGAAAGTTTGTTTTGTGAAGAAAGTTGTTTGTAAATGTTACCAATAAAAGTTTTGAGAAATAAAAAGTTTTATTGATTAATTAATTGATATTGAAATCTTGTTTATGTGCATTAATTGCTTTGATTGATTGTGGTTAGTATTCACATTGGTTTTTGTGAGAAGTTCTATTTCAAGTATGTGTGTTTGTTATGGTGCAAGAAGTGGTTAAAGTGTTCGCTGGAGGTGGAAGTAAGTTTGTTCGATAGGAGATCTAACTCCTTGCCAAGAATTCAAGGATGTATTTCATTTAAGTGGAGGAGAATTGTGAGACCAGTCCCTTTGTGTCGATTTTGAAAATATAAGATTTAGCCTATTAGGCTGAATAAATATATAAAGTATAGGCATATGTATATATATACACATGTAAACCTGCTGTAAATCCTATGAAAATCCTAAAAAGGAGAAACTCTAGCCACCATCTGATTTGAGAACTTAAAATAAAAAGAAGAAGTGGAGGAAAAATACGATTAAGAATCATCTAATAACTTCTGAACATATTCTTCATCCTTCAATCTATGGGTAGCCAAAAGCGTAATCGAATTCAAAGTTGTGGTTCAAAAACTATGATTGTTTCTCTAAGACTAAAATCTAGAGATCGAATCCGAGATCACCTATGTTGAGAAGCAGTTTCTCGGAGAACTATAAGGAGCCAGTAAACGAGAGACCTGTTTTTATTATGCCCCCAGACTCTGTTTTCCAGATCTGATGCTCGATTTTATTTTGAAGGTATAACAAATCGGTGAATTGACTTATAGTCCAGCCCAACGTTTCTTATATGTTTTCCATTTAGGAAAAGGTGATGGTGTCATATATGGAAATAAGATTGCATGTTTATTCTTCGATCCTTCATGATACATTAGGTATAATGGCTGATACAATATATGATGCATGGTTGATGATATGTTTGTTGTGATGTGATGATATGTAATAATATATGATATCATATAATATATTATATAATGTGATGTGTGGAGGTGAAGCTAGGGACTGGGGACGTTCAACGGTCGTAGATCCTAAGGTGAAGCGACAGACTATGGATGTTCGGTAGTCATGAATCCTAAGATGAAGTGGCGAACCATGGATGTTTGGTGGCCATGGACTTGAGACGGACCACGGATGTTCAGTGGAATCAAGATGTGTTGAAAAATGAAGTGGTGGACACTCGTTGTTCGGTGGCCATGTACTATGTGTAGGAGGTGGACAGTGGATGTTCGGTAGCCTCAACTAACTTATAAAGATGATTATATATTTAGTGTTTGTATTTGATTTTTTGCTTATGGTTATTGGTTTTTGAAGTTGAAATATATTGTTGTATTTTAGTGTGCACAAACGATCTCCTCACTGGATAAGCTGTTACTCATTACTTTAGTTTTATTTTTCTCTAATATTGTAATTAAAGTTTTTACTGTTGAATGATTTTTAAAAGAATTTCTTTTTGAGGAAGATCCAAGGAACAACACAATCTCTTCCAAAATCAGAAGCGGGTTGTTGCAACTGGTATAAGAGTTTGGTTTAAGACCACTAAGATTTTGATCCGGAGGGTCAAGGTTTCCTAGCAATTTTTTAAACATATTTTTGAAGGAAATTTTGAAATTTTTTCTTGTCAAGAAAGCTATTTTTAAATGTTTCTAATAAAAAATGTTTATTGATTGATTAATTGATATTTATATCTTGTTTGTATGCATTAATTGTTGTTAGTACTAAAGTTGGTTTTGCCGAGAATTTCAGTTTCAAGTGTGTGTGTTTGTTGTGATGCAAGAATTGGTTCAAGTGTTTTTTGGAGGTGGAAGTAAGTTTGTTCAACTGGAAACGAAACTCTTTGCTAGGAATTGGAGGACGAAATCCATTTAAGTGGGGGAGAATTGCGAGACCAGTCCCTTGAAGTCGAGTTTGAAAATTTGAGATTCAGCCCATTAGGCCTAGTAAATAAATAAAATCTAGGCATATACATATATATATATACATATACATATAAATATGTTGGAGATCCTATGAAGACCCTAAGGAGGAGAAACCCTAGCCACCATCTAATTTAGAAATTGAAAATAAAAAGAAGAAGCAGAGGAGAAATACGATTCAGAATCATATTATAACTTGTCAACATGTTCTTTATCCTTTGATATCTGGGTAGCCGAAAGCGGAATCAAATTCAGAGTTGTGGTTCAAAAACTATTGTTGTTTCCTTAAGACTAAAATCTAGAGATCGAATCCATGATCACCTATAGTAAACAGCAATTTCTCAAAGAAAGTTAAGGAGCTCGAAAAAGATAGACTTGTTGTTATAAAGCCCCAAGTCTATTTTCCAAATCTGATGCTCGATCTTCTTTTGAAGTTATAACAAACCGGTGAATCGACTTGTAGTTTTGTGCAACGTTTCTCATATGTTTTCCATTTAGCCAAGATAAGGGTGTGATTTGTGAAAATATGATTGTATATTTATTCTTTGTTGCTTCATGATACATTAGGTACAACTTCTTATACAAAATTGGATGCATGGTTGATATATTTGTTGTGATGTAATGATATGTAATTGTATATGATATTATGTGATATGTTGTATAATGTAATGTGTGGATGTGAAGCGAGAGACCGTTGAAGTGGTGGATAGTAGGTGTTCAGTGGTCATGGATATGAGGCAGACCGTGGAAATTTGGTGGCCTCAAGATCTGTTGAAAAAAGAAGTGGCAAACTCTCACTGTTCGGCGGCCATGTATTATGTGTAGGAGGCAGACCGTGGATGTTTGATGGCCTCAACTAACTTACAAAGATTATATTTGTATAAATATTTATATTTTATTATGTGGTTATGATTATTGGTCCTAGAAATTGAAATATGTTGTATTTCAATGGGCAGGGATGATCTCCTTACTATGTTATTTATTACTCACTACTTTCTTTTTACTTTTTACCAAAATTGTTACTAAAGTTTTCAATGTCGAATAATTTTTAAAAGAAGTTATTTTGAGCAAGATCCGAGGAACAATATAGTACCTCCCAAAATCGGGAGTGTGTGTTACAATTGGTATAAGAGGTTGGATTAAGGCCATACATGTTCTGACCTGGAGGGTTAGGATTTCTAATGATTTTTAAAAAATAATTTTGAAGGAAATTTTGAAAGTTTGTTTTGTGAATAAAGTGTTTTTAAAATGTTTCGAATAAAATTTTTGAGAAATAAAAAGTGGTTTTAATTGATATTGAACTCTTGTTTGTGTGCATTGTTTGCTTTGATGGTTGTTCTTAGTATTCAAGTTGGTTTTTCCGAGAATTTCACCTTCACGTGTGTGTGTGTTTGTTGTGGTGCAAGAAGACGTTAAATTCTTTGTTGGAGGTGGAAGTATGTTTGATCGATTGGAAATCAAACTTGCTGCCAAGTATTCTAGGAAAAAATTGATTTAAGAGGGGCATAATTATAGTCTAGTGCAACGTTTCTCATATGTGGAAATATGATTGCATGTTTATTCTTTGATGCTTCATGATACATTAGGTATAATGCCTGAGACAATATTTGATCTCTGGTTGATGATATGTTTATTGTGATGTGATGATATGTAATTGTATATAATATTATATGATATATTATATAATGCGATTTGTGGAGGTGAAGCGAGTGATAGTGGACATTCGCTGGTCGTGGATCCTAAGGTGAAGCGACCGACTGTGAATGTTCGGTAGTAGTGAATCCTAAGATGAAGTGACGAACCGTGGATGTATGGTGCACAAGGATTCAAGGAGGACGGTCGATTATTTGTGGCCTCAAGATGTGTTTAATGATGAAGTGGCAGATTGTCGTTTTTGATGGCCATGGATTATGTATAGGAGGCGGACCATAGATGTTCGTTAGGCTCAACTAACTTCTAAAGATGATATTTGTATTAAATATCTCTATTTGATTTTGTGCTTACGATTGTTGGTGGAAGAAATTGAAATATGTTGTTGTATTTTAATGGCAGAGATGATCTCCTCACTATGTAATTTGTTACTCACCACTTTCTTTTTATTTTTTACCAGGATTGTTATTAAAGGTTTTAGTGTCGAAAGATTTTTAAAAGAAGTTAATCTGACGAACAACACAATTTCTCCCAAAATCGATAGCGTGGTGTTATAATTTGTATAAGAACTTGTGTTAAGACAATTAGGTTTTGACACGGAGTGTTAATGAGCGATTTTAAAAAACTAGTTTTGAAGGAAATTTTGAAAGTTTATTATGTGAAAAAGTTGTTTTACATGTTTCTACTATAAATTTTGAAAAATAAAAAGTGTTTGATGATTGTTCCGTCAACAACTTTGGTCTAAAAAAGGGAAAATAAATTAAATATAGACTTAGTAATTTGTACCCAACATTTAGGTCAGAACATACCAAAATCAGCCAATAAAGAATTTATCCTGATCCATAAGAGAGTAAGGCCATGTTGCACCACAATTTCTCCTAGTTCTCTCTTTCTTCAATTAAAAAAAAACAAATGTATGGCCTCCTAAAAACTCCATTTCCATGGAAGCTCCAAGCTCATATTTTGATTCTTTTCATAAAGACTTAGTTTCTCAAGATGAATTAGTTTTCTTTGAATTATACTATGTTTGGGTACTTGAGTAGAGTTTGGAGTTTGCAAGATCTGCAGAGAAATCTAAAATAATTTAGAAGTTAGGTTGATGATGATGAATAGTTATGAATTTGAAATATAATTTTTGGAAAAATGATGTTTACTACTTTACTTTACGGTGGTTCATTTTGTGTTGGTTAATTATTTTTCTAAGTTTGCTAGTTTAAAATCAATTATTCCACTTGAGACGTTACAAAGGTTGAATTTTGGGACCACTTAACAAATTATTTAATGACTCTTTTGTCAAAATAAATCCATTATGGCATAAATTGTTTCAGATGTTTGAGAAACAAATAGATGTACTTATAATGACGATAATTGCGGAAATAATGGTCATTACGGAAATTGATGCAAGTACATAATATTTCAGGCAGATTACACATTCTTGTATAAAGAATTGCAACACTTGTTTCTCTTTCTACATATTCAAATGGCTAACCTATACATTCATATTTTGGACTCAGACCTTGTCTTGTTTATATCAACCTAATAACCTCATAGCTCCACCACCGATTACCAAATATGTGATAACAAGTCAAGGTTATTAATTTACTTATAAAAGATACTCACATCAACATATACTATATATGAATTAAATTAACAAAGAGTAAGGAAATTTACAACTTACAAAATCAATCAACAACAATAATAAACTCGAGGTAATGAAGATAGTCCACACAAATAAAACAAAAAAAATAATATAAATTTGAACAACCAGTTAGTTCAAAATCTCACACGCAAAAGAAAATTCAAGAACAGGCAAATATTACCAATTCAAGCTCCAATTTTTACGAGAACCTTACAGTCTAATTCCAAAAAATTTCAATTGTATACCTTGTATTGGATAGCTTTTTATAAAATTTTACTTGGAGTTTTTCCGAAACAAAATATCAAAGAATAAGTATGAGTCTGAAATTCAGGAGAACACATATCGACATATATATCAAAAATTAGAAGATTGAGACTGTAAATAACATTGATCAATGAATAACACTAAGATTGAGCCTAAATATCGAAGAGGAAGGATAATCTATGTTAAGATCGATACTGAGACGGAGGATTGCCACTTAGATTAGTATGGCATATCGAAACTGAGAGAGATATAGAAAGCGACCAAAACGAGAGATAGAGAAAGAGAATGTAAGATCAAGATATCCATACTGCAATATATCGTGAAAGAAACTAATATATAGACTCAGAGTAGTTTTCCTATGAGGAGAAAGAGGTTGAGATGAAGAATCCTAAGTTATATTTCTCAAATGAGAGAAAATGATTTAGACAGACTATACGCTATTTTACTTGGACGGCAAAATGCAAAAATAAATAATCGGTTCGTTATACTATACCAGTTTAAAATACGAATATAATCGTATAGAATGATTGATAACACAAAATTTAAGCATGTCCAAATTATTCTTGCCCCATAATAAAATAGTGTTTAGAATAGTACAAACACTATGCAAAACTAAACTATAACAAAACAAGAAAAAAAAACACTATCTCAAATGCTTTTAATATCTTAATTTCTTATATATAGAATGGGCTTCAACTGATTTAATTTTGGGCTCAGATTTATTAGTCTTTTGATTTGGTTGTTCTTGAGCTTTTTCTTTTACCTCATGTTTGGTTATCATTTAACAAAATTAGAGCATTAGTTGTTTGGCCTATGTAACTTGGGAAAACCCTAAGATTTTCTCTATTTATTCTTTGTTACAGATTTTTGTAAGTTAGTTGTTTTAAAGCAAAAAACGCTAAGAATATTCTCTAAAATCCCTGTAAAAAATATTCAATTAAATTACTTTTCTTAAAAAAGATGGGTCTCCATAAATAATTTGATTCTATATTTGGACCGGAATCCTATTAGATTATATTAAACTCATCTAATCTGGAAGATATGGTCTGTAATTCGATACAAACAATCCATCAACTTGAAATCCATTATTTAAGAGATTGACCAGTGGCTATATTCAATTCTTCATTATCATTATCTTTTCTCTTCCTGCTCACGATCTCCATCTATTATCGTAGTCATCATCATGCAATCATTTTCTTCCTTACTAAAACCTTTAACTGTGTAATTTGTAAAATTTATTTTCACTTATAATGTTATACCATCACCAGGGTCCCATTGTTATATTCTGAATGTAATTATCTGCATATAGAGAAGATAATACTTAAAACTAATTAATGCCTTGTTGAGAATGTCATATGAATGTTAAACCGACAAAAAAAAAGAGATGAAAAATCGGACAATTTAAGATAATGTCAAACAAAACATGTTCCAAATGATAAAGCTTATGGAAAATTAATTTGAACGATTCACTTAGGAGAAGAATGAACGTAGACATGCATAAATGAATCTTGGTATGATCACTTTTTAATTATTGATGAAAAAGAATAAAAGCGTTTGAAAGAATAAATTGGCATTATAATAAAGAATAAATTCTAAGTGAATTTAGCAATTCAGTATATATAGTTTTATAACACTTTAATACTGTTCGCGTTATGCTGCCCCATATGGCCCCTAAGACATTAGAAAAGAGTCCACCTAGGGGAGTCTCATCTCCTTTTTTGGATAAAAGGCCAAAATATATTTTATCTTTTCTAAATATTCTTTTTATTTAGAGATTTTATTAACTAAAGACAACTTTTATGATGCATGTTATACCCATAAATACACAGAAAATTCACATTAGAATAATTTTTTAGATCAATATTTAGAACCTCAACTAATAATATTGTATCAATATATATATATATATATATTGAATAACACATAATTCAGTTTCATATTTATATATATATATATACATACATACTTATATATTAAAATTTTAGATTTAATTTTATATATGCATGACTTGTTGTTTTTATTGCAAAAGTAAAATATTGTGTTGTTTTTGTTTATAAGAGCCGGACATCATGTTATTTTTTTTTAAGTTGTTTTAGTAACTAACGGCACTGTTATGAAATTGTCAATGGAAAGCTGTTTTTTATTAACAGAATGGACAATTGCAAAAGGAACATTTTAAGCAAGCATATTTTTAACACAGCACCTTTTTAAAACGTTTTCATAAATTCTTTTATTCATTATTGAAAAATCAGTAAAACACCCTTACATTATAATTTCTTTACATTTTGAAATATTTTTTTAGGAACTATTTACCACCAAATTTTATTTTTCATCTCAAATTTTGAATTTAATATTTGTAGATTTTATATGAGATTTTATAAAATCTTAAATAATTTTTTTTATAAGTTATCTTATAAAATCTATAAAAAACTTGTACTAAATTATAAAACTAAGTAAAACGAGAAAATATGATTCAAAGATTGATTTTTTATAAGATAATTTATAAATTAATTTTATAAAATTTAATAAGATGACTTATCAATATATTATTTGCAAACTTTAGATGAACTTTTATAAAATCTTATAAAAATAATTTGAGATATAAAAAAGTTTTGTGAAGAAAGAGTTTCTTAGGAAAAAAAATTCATAAAAAAGTTTATTAGAGAAACAAATTTTATAAATAATGTTTTGAAGCCATTTTAGCCTTTTTGTTATTGAGAGATATTTTTTTAAAACAACGACAATATATGACATTTTTGGGAAATGATACAATAAAATGGAGAATACTCAAAATTTCTTTAACCGAATTAAGTTAGAGGGGTTTAGAATCTATTAAAATAGTTGAGATCCTAAATATGGATCTGACTGTAGTTGAGGGGTTTTAATATTAAATTCCTTAATTTTTAGTGTAAGACAAGAAAACGAGAGTAAGATTTCTCAATGCTCTACTTCAGTTTTTTGGGTGAAGTACTTTTAGTGCATGCGTTTTGGCTTTCGATTTTTACGTGTATGATTTAAATTTTGTAAATTTCATAAATTTTTGTTCTACGTTTTTATCTCATCACAGCTAAAGAATATCATTTAAATAAAAATTGGTTTGCAAATGGCATCTAACCTAGTGGCAGGCGGTAAATCCATTTAAGACAGCACATTTGCATAATTCGGGATCGAGTACTCCTACCTACATTATGTAGGAATTTGGCTATTAGGCCAGTTATTTGTGGCCTAACATAATCTGTCGTTGACAAAAAAAGTTGGTTTTCTAAAATAGTACAAACTTAAAATAAATCTAGAGTATAATTGGATTAAGCTTAGTGTTCTAGAACTTGAAGATCAATAGTCAATAAAGCCCTTCATCACCATTCTATTATTTTTCTAAATATTCCTTATATTGATTCATTTATTTTAATTATGAAGAAATTAATCTTTGTATTCTCTTAACCTATTCGATGCATAATATATTACAAACAAATAAAAAAAAGTTTTACTTTACTTTTGTTGACAGTGGAGCACAACTTATCAACTTATTAGGTAAGTTCCTACATAATATAGACAGTAGAATTCAATTAATGTATATCAGATTGTATGGTTTTAGTAGGCTTAACACCTGTTATTAAATCAATGTCACTTGATAATAATAAAAATTTACATAAAAAACAAAATAGTTGTATTATGATTTTTCTTATTATTCTACACTATTGCCCATGACGATGCATGCCATATACATATACAATTTGAAAATTTCTATATCATATACAATAATCCTTTTTTAATATGGAAAGTGCACATGCTTTTTTTAATATGGAAAGTGCACATGAAGAGATGTTTAAAGCTGAGACCTTTCACTTTGATCATTGGATGTTGTTGGTGGTTCGTTGGAAGCCAGTGGTATATGTCAACTACTCTTCAAAAATCAGATTCCGGTTGAAGATAGTTGACGTGCCAATTCAATTATGGGCAGAAGAGATGTATGTGGCTATTGGAGAAATCCTGGGTGACGTCCTGGAACTTTACCTTGACGAAGATATTATCAAAGTGGCTATGAATGGATTTAAGCCACTGATTTTTGAGACAATAGCAGAATTCTAGGAGGGGATGAAAACAATTCAGATTTGAATATAAAAAGATTTATGGGCAGTGTAAGCTTTGCAACAGCCTTCAGTACAGCTTATCAGTTTATTAGGCAAGTTCTTACATCATGTAGACAGTAGAACTCGATCTCTGTATATGAGATAGTGTTTGTCTTTAGTAGACTTAACATCTGTTACAAATCCAACGTCGGGACAATATAAAAGTTTTACATAAAAAATAAAATAGTTATATTATGATTTTTATCAGTATTCTAAATCTTATTAACTTATTTCGGGTATCCGTATTGCGAGAGCAAATCCAAAGATCTCACATCTCTTACTTGCTGATGATAGCCTTTATTCAGTCAAGCTACCTCGGAAAAAGCGGACCACATTCTAAAGATTCTAAAAGATTATGAAGAATATCATGTCAGCAAATCAACATTGATAAATCTTCTTTACAATTTGGTTATTCTTTCCCAGGTATTGTAAAGACTATGATTCACCAAATAATGGGGATACATCAGATGGGGTGGTATGGGATCTTAACTCGGACTTCCGGAGAATACTGGAGGAGCAAAAAAAAATGTTTGCTTTTGTTCGGAAAAGACTACAAGAAAGAACTAGTAGTTGGTCTTCCAAATTCCTATCCAAAGGAGGTAAGGAAGTTCTGATCAAATGGTGATGACAGTTTTGCCTACATATGTCATGTCATGATATAGATTACCAAAGACTATTGTTACAAATTTAAATACTGCCATAGCGAACTTTTGGTGGTCGATCTTTGGAACATCAAAAGGAATACACTAAATAAGGAAGAAATTATGTTGACCAAAAGAGGAGGTAGGATTGGTTTCCGAGTTTTGGAGGAGTTTAATTTAGCAGTCCTTGCAGAACAAGTTTTAGATTCTAGTTTTGGTGGACTTATGGAAGCACGTCGAATACAAAGGAACTTTCAACGCTGCATTCGGAGGTGGAAATTATACTTTGGGCCATGGAATATCTAATTATGCTCTAGATTTTAGAAATGGAGATAGCTACGGACTTCATGAATGTGGTGAAGAAAATGTTAAATCCAAAAGAGTGGCCGACCTTCCAACCTTATCAGGTTGAAATCTTTTTCGTACATTTTTTCCATACAATTATGAGATCTCTAAACTATAAAGTTGATTCTTTCGCTTGTTTTATTGGAGAGTCCGCTAAGGGTTTAGTGTTGTAAACCCTTTCTTCACTTTTTGGTGATGCTCCTGTTGATATATTTGTTGACAAAAAAAAAATCTAAAATTTATAGGATTAATTGTCTAAAACAGTCCAACTACATTATAAATTCTGAAAAATATCATAAAGTTTTTCCCTGCTCAAAAATGTCACTTTCAATAGCATTTGTGGCATAAATTTTGATAAAAATTCCCTTTGATGCTAAGCATTAAATGGTGGCAACAAAAGTCAAATAATGAGAGTCGAGAAAAGTTTTCATTGTGAAGCATTTCAAAATAGGAGAGGAAAGAGAAAAATTGAAGTAAGAGGAGTAGAAAGAGAAAATTCGGGTGAATCAAATGACCACACATAACAAATTCTAATAAAAAGAAGAGAAGAAAGATAAAATTGAAGAAAAAAGAGTAGAAAGAGAAAGTTGAGCGAATAAAGTCTTGACACATGGCAAATTCCAATGTCATTATATAGATATGACTTCATAGACCGTGACAAGAATTTATAGACATAGACATACTTTAAATTTTACACGAATTAATTGAATAAAGACATGGACATGAATACATAGACGTGAAAATGAGTTTAAAGACATACACATGAATTTCCAGAATATCTTTCTCTCCAACACAAATCCTTTGTAAAATCTATTGTCATTTTGCTTCTCTATTCTCTCTTTCATTCTCCTTTGAAGAAATTCATAGCTTAGCTGACTAATTTCGTAAAAAGATTCCGTTTTTGATTATTATATTTGAGCTTGAGTTTTGATTGTCTTTTACCATTTAGATCTGGAATTGGCTTTTCCTTGTTTAAGATTTAGGGTTATTGTATGTTAATTTTAGTTCCGCTTGTCTTTTATCTTATAGATTCGAAATAGATCGATGTCGAGGTTGATTTAGGGTTATATGATAATTTCAGTTCCGTTATTTGGTTCTTACAATTATTCTTGTGTTTAGTTCTCTCAGACTCTTTGATCTATTAATCTGTTTTCGATTCAAAATCCAAGTTCCTTCGCGTTTAGATTCGAAACCATTCAGACTTAGGGTTTTATATTTATATTCTATCTGTATTTTGATTTTATATTTAGGATTTTGTATTTTGGTAAATAATTTCTGTTAGGTGAACTGCTTTTGACTTTGTTTGTTTCTTCTACTGTAGTTCGTTTCAAGGAAAGGAGAAGATTAATCTCACAAGAAACTCAATTACATTTAGGTACTTGTACTTCTTATTCTTTTTCTTCTCTTTCTTGCAGAATCTTTTGTTCATTCATCTGTAGGTCGATTCAAACAATACTTGCTGGCAGTTTATATTTAGTCTGAATTTTTTTATTATAGATGAAATGATTTCAATGTTGATGTTTCATTTCTATAACTCGTTGATTGATTATTGTTTCTTCTTATATGTTTATTTGAATTTAATGATATTTTTCTTTTGCTTTCCTTTGTAGTTCCAGCTCAGCAGAAGAGAACAAACTTAATGAGGCATCTCACTTGAATACAATTATACTATTATATATAGTTATGTTTTGTTTTTTTTTTTGAATGTGACTGTATCTATCACCTAAATTGTATGCACATTGGTATTAAGTTGATTTTTCTTACATATATCTTATAATTAGTTCATTTCATTTTCATTACTATATATCCTGGTTAATTGATTTGATACTTTTATGTGAAATATCAAGAATAGTCTCTAGTATGAGCAAGGGGTAATTAAGTTTGTCTCTGATTGTTTAAACGTTTGTCATCAGTCAAAAGAGACAATATTGGAGCATCTAGTTAGTAGAGGAATGGATTACATGTATAAGAGAAGTAAGTGTTGGACTTTACACGAGATATAAGGAATGATAAGACAAATGATGTTGAGATGTCTAAATATGAGGCTTACTGCTTTCATGAGGTCTGATAAGAAAACTGAATGTAACTAACCATCTCACCAGCATAATGTACCTGATGTTGAGGATATTAATAGCCAAGAAAACTCAAAATTTAGAAGGAAATTAGAGGATGCAGAAACTCCTTTGTATTCTAAGTGTTTGAACTACACCAAGGTCTCTACCATCATAGGACTTCACCCACTACAAGAAAACACATTTTTTACAACTCCTAATTTCGTCTCTAATGCGTTGGTAAGGGACTTTACAACGCATTAGGGATGCCACGTGATTCGACGTGTCATGCACGTCGTAAGCCGAAAGGAGTTGTAAAAACGTCGTAAAAGTTAACAACGCCATAATTTTGTTGTTAAAACTTCGTAATACAGACGTTGTAAGAATGTCGTAAAAGAAAGGGGCGTTGTAAAGTCGATGGCATATTATACGTTGTAAGTTACTTGCTAAATTTACAACTAACTTACAAGTATTGTTTACGACTAATTAGAGTCAAAATATGTTACAACGTATTAAAGTCGAAAACATTTACAACTAACTAAAGAAAAAAAATTTACAACTATTTAAAGACGAAAGTGTTTACAACTACTTAAGGAAGAATGTTTTACAACATATTTGGGACCATTTTTATAATTCTTGCCAACGATTTAGGGACAACTATTTGTTTTTATTTTTTATTAAAATTTTTAAATTAAATTTTTGTATTTAAATAAAATTATGAAATGAATAAAATAAAATTATAATATAAAATTAAAATATAAAATTAAAATATTTTTACAAAATTTAATTAATAATTACAAAATATTTAACGGAGTAATTCGTCGAACATGTCCGAACTACAGTCATCCTGATCATCAGCCACCCGCTCGTTCAAATCAACCTCGACATTCTCCGTAGGCCTAATCCCGAGGTTCCGACGTCTAAGCTCCAAAGCCGTAGTTGCATGAGGATTGCCCGCAACCAAAATATCCATCATGGACTTCATGGCTGCGAATTTCTGATCCGTTGTTTGCTCTAGCGTAGCAATTTCGACACGAGATTCCTACAACTGACTACAAAGTGAGATTTCGCATATCTAGTTAGACGTGACTCTCTGGACATCTTGGGCGGATCCTATGCCAATAATCCGTCCTTTTTTTGTTGGAGCAATCTACATAAAAGTTTTGTCAAGAAATAATAAATATTTAAGTAGATTATTTAATTTAATACCTGCTTATAAATCGCGTTGATTTCAGGAGCACTCAATTCGACAGGAGTACCGTCGGAGGATTCCTAGGAAAGCTGGGTTTGACGCTCATGAACCGCAGCTTGAACCTGACTGTGTAGCAGCTCACACCGTGGATCAACGAAGACTTCATATTTCTTCTTATGCGTTGCGGCATACAATTCTAGAAGCGTAGGAATCTGTCCAGTTTTTTCCGCCTAATCAAGGAAAATTTAAATTAAATAGTAATTTATGTTAATAAATATTGAAAAATGAAAATTTTAATTTTTAAAAATACTTACTATTTGTATTGCAACTCCGCCGAAAGGCATCTGGCCCGTAGTTTGCGACATTGCGACTGGTAAGCCATCACGACCAATCATCTTCCGGGAGGCAGAACACTGAGCAGCTCTCCTCACTGCTGCAGGGTCAACCCAGTAATTCTTCAGTCCTTCCCAACACGCGTTGGTCATGAATGTGGGTTTCCCAGCATCTCCCTTCACCTCCCACTCGGGTTTCCAGTCCGAGACTGTGTTAGAACTCATGTCGGATAGTCTCGCTGATAGAGACGTCCCAATTCCAATTTTGCTAGTAGAAAAAGAAATTAATTAGTATTTATTAGATAAGTTAATATGTTGAATAAAAAAAAATTACTGCGAAAATCTTGAACTACGTTATGCGAATGTAGTGTGGTGTTGATTTCCAATTTGGAGTCGCCTCCACGAAGTAGCTTTTGATGCATTCTGTGATGCTACGTCCCACCTTGCTATCAACACCGAACCTGAAATTTTTTTAATAGATATTATTAATAATTTAACTATAAATACTTAATTTAAATATGTAAATCTAACTAATTTAATATATAAATTAGAACGTACCAATAGGTTCTAGTTGGACGATCGATGTGTAGATGCGGCAAATTCTCGCGGTTTGGAGTCACGAGAATATCCTCGACCTGGTACTGCGCATAAGGTGCATCCGGCGGCACCAAAAGGTCTGGATGGACCGCCGTATTCGTAGGTGGCGGTTCTACGGCAACTTCTGGTGTTGGATAAGTATGCGGCGGTGTATGAATTTGATGATGGGACTGTGACTGTGTCTCTGGCATAGCCGAGGAAGTAGAAGACGATGTGGTGATGTGCACCATGTCACTGTGATGGACACAGCGTGTATGCTTACGGGGTGCCATATTTTGTAGTACTTACAAAATAATTTTATGTATTAGAAATTGGATGGTATACTACTAAATAATTTATAAATCATAAAATCTAAATTCCGTACCTACTACATAATTTCTAAACAACCTATATATATATATATATTCTAAATCCTATACTTGCATAAAAAAATGTAGAGAGAAGGGAGAGAGGAATACCTTAGAGAGAGAATGAGGATGGGTGAATGATGGAATGATGTTGCAAAATTAGTGTTGTATATATAGGGAATACGTGGAGTTGTAAAAGAGTTGGGAAATCAATTTTCGTCGTAAAAGAGTTGTAAAGGTAGGGTCGAATTTACAACCTAATCGATGTAAAGAGGTTGGCAAAGGTGGGTTCAATGTACCGTAACGGTACAATGCATGTGGTTTGTATATAACGTCGTATCAACATTGGGGCATGAAAACATTGTAAAGACGGTGGCCCTTAACAACACTTTTACGATGTTTTCTTCACACGACGTTGGCCATGAAAATGTCGTAAAGACGTTGGCCCTTAACAACGTCTTTACGACGTTTTCATGCCGCAACGTCGTTACGACGTTCTAGCCCAACGTCATAAGGACGTTGGGCCAAGAAAAAGTCGTAAAGACGTTGCTAACCACGGGGTGTGATCTTCACTGTAGCTAACCAATTGATTCCTGACTCTTTGATCATTGGATATGGAATGAAGCTAACTTGCTCTGCTTGCGATGCTAATACGAAAGGCTTAAATTTGTTGTATCTTCTCCTCCCATTTACATCCACAACTCCAAATTTGTTGTAACGGACACCTCTGTTGATTACGGGATCAAACCAGTCACATTTAAATAGCACATTTTTCAACCCAATTAGTTCCACAAATTCCACTTCGTACTCTCTTGCAAAACCCCATAGAAATTGATTTCACCCTTCACACATACTCCCCAATTTGTCGTTGCACGCCTTACACCGTACGAGTAATTTACAACACATGTACCTAAGCATAAATATCTAATTTAATATTACATCCTTAAACACCTTTACAACATAATTTAGAATTTTATTTAAACCATTTACGTAAAAAGAAAAACGTGTTTAACTACTTTGACATTCGATTTTAATTCGATGTAAAATATAGAGGTCGTAAAAGAGTTGCAATTTAGGGACTAATTAACAAAGAATTGTTTTAGGAATGGAAAGTGTTGTGAAATAGTCGTAAAATACCAACTTGTTTACAACAAAAAATTTTGTTGTCTCTTTACAACTCTTTTACGACGAAATCTCAAAACGTCGTAAAGGAGTTCAAATACCTCCCAATTTTACAACGTCCCAAAAACGTTGTAAAATTGGTCCCTAAACTAATGTTCTCTTGTAGTGACCGGATAAAGGTCAGGAGTGGGATGTCATAGAATTTATATGACCAGCTTTTGATGCTTATTCACACATGTTACCTACAAACAATGTCGTGCCAAAGTTTTCAGATAAAATTAAGAAGTTCTTGAAGATTTTTGGATTTGGTTATGATGTGATTCATGCATGTAAAAATGATTGCATCCTCTATAGCAATCATTTTGCGGATTTGGTTAACTACCCAACTAGTGAATCAAGTTAGGAGAGGGATAAGCACAAAAGTGAGCAAAAGGAAGGGATTATGGCAAAGGTTCATCGATATTTCCTGATAAAAGACATTTTTAGGAGGACGTTTAGATCAACAGAGGTGACTGAGAGTTTGCGGTGGCATTTCATTGATGCAAGTGACGATGGTTCTATGCGATATCCGGTGGACTCATTAACTTGGGTTCAAGTAAATAAATGGCGAGAGTTTCATATGGAGCCGAGAAACCTTAGACTAAGTCTGTCTATTA
The DNA here is from genome assembly GCA_023374145.1 of Lepidium sativum. Lineage (NCBI taxonomy): Eukaryota > Viridiplantae > Streptophyta > Magnoliopsida > Brassicales > Brassicaceae > Lepidium > Lepidium sativum. Next base: position 18,458 of record JAKUCM010006836.1, on the reverse strand, counting down.
ATGAGATGAATCTATTCTCCATTCAAAATGCCAAGTACAGTACATGGCCAATGTTCTTAGTCAACCACAATATGGCTCACACTTAGTGTATGAAAGCAAATAATATTATGCTGGCATTGCTGCTACATGGACCAACTGCACCTAGCAACAACATTGATGTCTACCTCCAATCTTTCATTGATGACCTATATGAGTTGTGGACTGAAGGTATTCAAGTGTATGACTATTTTAGTAAGGATAGATTCACACGTAAAGCTATTTTTTGTGGACTATAATTAACTACCCAACTCTAGGGACATTAGATGGATGTAAAGTAAATGGAAAACAAGAGTGTAACGTGTGTGGAAAGGATACACTACATATTTGGCTTAAGTTTAGTCGCAAGCATGTATACATGGGAAATAGGAGGAGACTTATACATGTTCATCCTTACAGGCGTAGGAGATAGTGGTTTGACAACAATTTTGACTCTGATACTCTAAATAGAAATAAGATTGGAGTAGAAAATTTTAAGAGGCTTAAAGGTTTTAGGAATTATTATGGAATATCATTAGATAAGGAATGTAAGAAGTAGGCCTGCGAATTCGGGTTATTCGGGTCGGGTCGGGTCGGGTTAAACGGGTTTCGGGTATTTACGGATTTATAAAACCGGACCAAAATAACCGAATCAAATCATTAATCGGGTCGGGTCGGGTTTCGGGTATATCGGGTTAGGATATTGTGTTCCGAACCAACCCGAATTAGAAGGCAAATCCTGCAAAACACCTAAATTTATACATGTAAAATCGGGTTACTCGGGTTGGTTCGGGTAAACGGTTATCGGTTATTATGGAAATTTATAAAAGAGACCTAAATTTATAAAACAGACCCGAAAATACGATTTGGCCAACATGAAATCGTTTTGGCCAATGTTAAAGACCACAAAGTTGATGTTAAAGACAACATAAGAAAAGACAAATGTCAAAGAGAAGGAGAAATACAGAGAGTACTGCAGCAGATAATGCATCAAGTGGACCTCCTTATTGTGAGGTAAGCAAGCACATCTCTTGTGCTTCCGAAGGAGTGGCTGCAGCAGGAAATCATTGTATTAAACACATGTACTAAATGACATAATTGGAAAACATATACAAAGGCAAAACAGATTACCTAATGAGTCATGGAACTCCAATTCATCAAGCATTTGAGCCAAGTTTGCAATCTTTTCACCATCTGAATTGTTCCTTAGCCACTGCTGCAGACAAAGCAAAGCTTCAATCATATGTGGAGCTAAGCAACTTCTGTAAGGGTCAAGAACTCTTCCACTTGTGCTGAATGCGGACTCAGAAGCAACTGAAGATACTTGAATGGCAAGAACATCCCTAGCAAGCTCGGATAAGATAGGGAATTTGACTGTGTTACGCCTCCACCATGCTAGGACATCGTAGTCCATACCTAAGACATTCTTCTTGCGTGGCACAGTTTTCTCCATCAGGTATATGTCCAGCTCACTACTAGCTTCCTCATTAGCAGTTTCATTTTCCATCTCTTCATACAGTGCATCTCTGTCATAGCCATCATCATCAGATAAGTCAAAAAGTGTTTCCGAAGTGACATGTTCAGAATCCCCTAAGTCACTTTTGGATCCACCGTGAGAGGAGGTGCTCAGCTTAGACACATACTCTTCATACAGATTCTTCATTGCAACCCTAATCGATGATCTAAGATGCTTACTCTCCACACTGTCTCTACCGTAAAGCTTGTCAAAGCAAATAGATGCAAATTGCATCTTATTCCTTGGATCAAAGACACTAGCAATGATCACCAATGGATTCATGTTGAGAAGTCCATCCCAATACTTCTCAAACTTAGCCCTCATTGCTAGTGCTTGTGTCCGGAGGAGCTCATCTTGGTGGGAACTTAATGCAATGAGATGCTGCTCTATGATGACTATCTCATTGTAGCAAAGCGAAGATGTGACTGTCTTAGATGCGGAAAATGCTAAAGTGCAATTAAAAAACAGCCTAAGAAACTTTACCAACCTCTGAATTTCATCCCAGCTATCAGAAGTTGGAGGTCCGATTCTTTCTTCTCCGTTCTCATCTATCTCTTCAAAGTATGAGTTGTACAGTTTGTCTTCTTCGAACAGCCTCTCAAATGCACCTCGGAATTTTAAAGCAGATGTTAGCATAAGGTAAGTTGAATTCCACCTAGTTATGCAATCAAGTGTGACAGAACCTCTACTAACCTTTCCTGACTCAACACGCTTTTGAAAGGATTCCAGCCTTGGTGTTGATGATCTAACATACTTGACCGCATTCCTAATAGCAGATACACTTGTACTAATCGATGCTAGACCATCTCTCACAATAAGGTTGAGAATATGAGCACAACACCGAACATGTAGGTATGTTCCTTCTCTGACTAATGAATGAGGCCGCTTCAGCTTCAAAGTCTCTTTCAACAACCTTAATGCCTTATCATTTGCTGTGGCATTGTCAACTGTGACTGTGAACACACTCCCAATTTCCCAATCCTCTATACACTGAATTAGCTGCTCTGCAATGGTTTCCCCTTTATGGTCTGTGATAGGCTTGAAACTTATGATTCTTTTCTGCAACCCCCAGTTAGCATCAATCCAATGGGCTGTGACCACCATATAACTCCAGGAGGTTGTAGGAGCTGTCCATATATCCGTGGTGAGTGAAACTCTCTTCCTGTCACAACTAAACACTTGCTTTAGGTTTGCTTTCTCTTGCTGGAACATGGAGAAGATGTATGTTGTGGCTGTCTTCCTACATTGCACCGTGTACATTGGAAGTACATTGAAACAGAACCTCCTAAACCCCTCTGATTCCACAAACGAAAATGGCAGCTCATTCAAAACAATTAACTCATTCACTGACCTTCTAAACAATTCTTTGTCGTACTTCATTGCTGTGACCACCCCAGTACTATCAGGTGCCAAAACTGACTGAGTCCCACTCTCCTTATATGCCATGTACAACTTACACCTTCCCAGGTGATTCTTCATAGGAGTTGTTCCAACCTTTCTGCTGTCACATTGAATCGCCTGCCCACAGTATCGACAATTACTAACTGCTCCATTTTCATTCACATCCTCAATGAAATGTGCCCAAACAGCTGATCTTCGAGCAGCTCTTTTCCGAGTAGGTTTTACTGGAACATCACTTGATGATTTTCCAGTTGTTGCCTTCCTCGTCGTCTCAATTTCAGTCGGCGCTGCAACTTCTTCCTCTTCAGTAATGAAATCATAATTGTTGTCGTCTTGAAAAGAAGCCATCTACAAAACACAACACATATGGACAGAACATATTCTTAGATTATCCAAAGTCAATGACAATGTCACAATATTATCTAAAGTATTAACATTTATAAAATCGAATTGTATTAACTATATAACTTAATTAGAGACAAGAACAATGTCTAGAACTAGAAGTATATCTCAGCTCAAAGCACTAATTAAAAGTTCCATAAAACGAATAACAAAAATCATATGCTAAAGAAGAGGCACTCACAACAGACCTATACGACTATATATAAGAATCATAGATCAGCATCACACACATATAACAATAATGAATAGACTCCTCATCTAATTAGTACGCATGAATTATAGATTTCATCTAATGAAATCACGAGAAGACTCCTCATATAATGAAATCACGAGAAGACATCTAATGAAATCACGAGAATACTCTTCATCTAATGAAATCACGAGAAGATATCTAATGAAATCACGAGAATACTCCTAATCTAATGAAATCACGAGAAGACATCTAATGAAATCACCTGTCAGTCACTACTACCAATTCAAAATGATAAAACGATCTATGAATAAAGTACAGAGAAGAGAACTTACATGAAGAGATGGTCCCTCTATCACCTGATGAAGAACTTGTATGCAGTTTTGGTTAAGATCTGCAAAAGAAAGAACAATGGCTAAACGAGATGGGAAGACGAATCGATTGGTGATAAAACGATCTAATGAATAAAGCAGAGAGGAGAGAACTTACATGCAGTTCTGCTGAAAAGAGATCGGAGATGGTCCCTCTATCACCTGATGAAGAACTTGCATGCAGTTTTGGTGAAGATCTGCAAAAGAACAATGGCTAAACGAGATGGGAAGACGAATCGATTGGTGATAAAACGATCTAATGAATAAAGCAGAGAGGAGAGAACTTACATGCAGAAGAGTAGCAGAAGAAGTCGATGATGTAGGAGGAGATCGAGATGGGAAGACGAATCGATTGCGTGCGAAAAAGAAGGAGGAGAAGATCGAGTGAGAAGACGAATCGATTGCGTGCGAAAAAGAAGGAGGAGAAGATGTGAGAAGACGATTAAGAAGAATGAGAAGACGATTAAGAAGAATGAGAAGAAGATTAAGAAGAAGAAGATGGAAGCGGTACCTGAGGACGATGACGACAGCGGAGAAGAAGATCGAGTGAGAAGACGAAGGAGAAGAAGAATAAGGAGAAGATGAAGCAGAAGACGAAAAAGAACCGCCACAAAGAGAAAGCGAAGATGAAGAAGAATCGCCACAGAGAGAAAAGAAGACGGAGGCTGCGCGAAGAAGAAGAAGATTCGTGAAAAATGAAAGGTGTTTTTAGGGTTTGGGTCTTAATCAAAAAAAGTCGGTTAACCGTTCGGTTATGTGAACCGAAACCGACCCGACCATGATACCCGATTGATGAACATCAACCATCCGATTAAGCCAATTTCATATGCATAACCCGACCCGATTTACCCAAATATCGGTTCGGGTCGGTTCGGGTTAATCAGGTCGGGTTAAATTCCCAGGCCTACTTCCAGCAGAAAGGCATTGAATCTTTCCATTCTTGCCTTGAAACCCCAGAGCAAAATTCTGTCGTTGAGCGCAAACATCAACACCTTTTAAACGTGGCCATGGGTTTGGTGTTTCAGTCTCACATGCCTTTGCGGTTTTGGGGAGACAGCATTCTCACTACTGCTTTCTTGATCAACCGGATGCCTTCCCTTCTTCTATCTCAGAAATCCCCATACGAGGTTCTTACGGGAAAGGTTCCTAACTATTCTCAGCTTCGCAACTTTGATTGTCTCTGTTAAGGTACTACATCTTCTAAACAGAGACATAATTCATGCCACGATCACGGGCATGTGTCTTTTTGGGTTATCTCTCTGGTGTTAAAGAATACAAGATCATGGATCTTGAGAGTAACAGGGTTTTTCTTTCAAGGCATGTGGATTTTATTGAAGAAGTATTTCCCTTGGCTCATACTCTAGACTCTGCTGTTGATCCTTTTGCCTCAGGTAATACCTCTTCTTCTCCTTCCTCATCACCTCAAATTTCTCCGCCAACACAAATTTCTACATGTAGGATTCGTTACACTCCTGCTCACCTTAAGGATTATCATTGTTATTCTCTTCACAATGATATTCCTCATTCCATTTCATCCACTCTTTCATATGATCGTCTATCTCCTTCTTTTCTCTCTTACGCCAACAACATTACCCAAATCTCAATACCTCAAACATATTCCGAGGCAAAAGGTTGTAAGGCTTGGTGTGAGGCTGCAGGCAAGGAAATTGCGGCTACGAAATCTACTAACACTTGGGATATTGTGAGTTTACCCATTGGAAAGAAAGTTATAGGTTGTAAATGGGTTTTCACGTTGAATTTTCTTGCTGATGGTACTCTTGAGAGACACAAGGCACGTTTGGTTGCCAAGGGTTTCACTCAAAACCCTGGTATTGATTACACTGAGACATTTTCTCATATTGCAAAAATAGCCACAGTTAAATTGCTTTTGAAGATTTCTGCATCTAAACATTGGGTTCTTAAGCAACTGGATATTTCCAACACTTTTCTGAATGGAAGACTTGATGAGACTATCTACATGAGGCTCCCTAAAGGTTATGATGAACATAAGGGGGACACTTTACCACCTAATGCAGTCTGTAAGTTGTACAATCGATATATGGTCTTAAGCAGGCGACCATACAATGGTTTCTACGATTTTCTGCAGCTTTGCTTGATTTTGGTTTTCAGAAATGTCATGTAGATCATACCTTATTTGTCAAAACCACTACCACTGATTTCATTGCGGTTCTGGTCTATGTCGATGATATCGCCATTGCTAGTTCTTCTAAGTCTGCAGCTGCTGATTTGACATTGAGTTTGAAGCAGCATTTCAAACTTCGTGATCTCGGACCTTTGCGGTATTTTTTAGGTTTGGAAATTGCTCGGTCTTCATCTGGCATCTCTCTCTGTCAACGTAAATATGCATTGGAATTACTCCAATCGATGGGAATACTTGGCTGTAAACCTTCCTCGATTTCGATGGTGCCTAATCTCCAGTTATCTAAAACCTCTAGTGAATTGATCTCTGACAGGGAGATGTACAAAAGCTTGGTAGGCAGATTGATGTATCTTACTATCACACGTCCGAATATCACGTTTGCTGTTAATAAACTTTGTCAGTTCTCCTCTGCTCCACGAATTGCTCCTCTCCATGCGGTTTACAAAGTTCTTCAATACACCAAAGGAACAGTTGGCCAAGGACTGTTTTATTATGCAGATTCTGATCTTTCTTTGAAAGGGTTTGCATATTCTGACTGGGCTGCGTGTGTTGACAGCAGATGATCTACCACTAGATTTACTATGTTTTTGGGATCTTCACTTATCACTTGGCGTTCCAAGAAACAGCATACCGTCTCTCGATCTTCAGCTGAAGCAGAGTATCGGAAACTCTCTTGGTTACATACTTTGCTTCAGGATTTGCACAATGATACAGACTCTCTATCGGTGTTATATTCTGATAGTACTGCGGCCATCTTCATTGCTTCTAATCCGGTCTTTCACGAGTGTACTAAACATATTGAGGTTGATTGCCACACCGTTAGAGAGAAGCTAGACAAATATATTTTACGATTACTCCATGTCAAGACTGAAGATCAGATTGCTGACTACCTTACTAAGCCCATGTCACCTTTCATCATCTTGTGTCCAAGATGAGCTTGATTAACATCTTTTGCTCCTCTTGAGGGGGACTATTGAGACTCTAGATTGATTGTATATAGAGTAATTACCTTATTTGGTTTAGTTTTGGTTATTTTCGGTTAGGTAATTCTTTGGTAATTGTATATAAGGCAATCATGTACACTGTTTAACAGATAAGTAACATAAGAGGAAATTTTCAACATCTTGTTTTCTTGTTCCCTTTCCTCATTTTCGTGTTAGATGGCTCATAAAAATGTCAAACTATTGGCAGCGTCTTTCAAGGCTGCACACACGGTCTCAATTAATAGCCCTCCAAGATTATCCTTGGGGTATCAAAATGGAGAGAATTTTAACTATACGGTGTTTTGAACCGGTTCTTCCAGGACTGGAACTTCCGGGGTTAACTCCAATATTAATAGATTCAGGAAAAGGCCAAGCAAATCGAAGACACAACAAGCTCGGCCGATTGGTACATTGATGTACCGGGAGAAGAAACATGGTTTGTAGATTGAAGAGGGGACTTTGAAACGGAAATGCAAAAGAAAATGAAGTAGCAGAGTTATCTCCAAAAGGTGTTAAACGCACAAATTTAGCGGTGGTTCCGGAGGAGGAACCGCTGCAGGATCAATGGGTCTACTAAGCTGGATTGTCAAGGACTTGGGAACGACTTGACAATTCAGGTGCTACGGGGATAAGACGTGATTATTTCCCTGATTTTATGTTTTTAATGGAGACGAAGAACTCAACTAATTTTGTTAAGCGGGTGAAATAGTCACTTGGATACGATACTTGTTATATTGTAGAACTGGAATGACTAAGTGGTGGACTTGCACTATTTTGGAAAAACTCCTATAATGTGGCGGTGTTACAAGCGGACAAAATAATTATTGATGTCAAGATATGTGTAGGATCTATGTCTTTTATTTATCTTTTGTATACGGTGAACCGGTGTGTCACCTCCGACAAGTTATTTTGGACAGATTGTGTAATATTGGAACTATCCGGGATGAGGCTTGGCTAGTGATTGAGGACCTAAATGAGTTGTGTAATAACTCACAAAAATTAGGTGGCCCTTCTAGACCTAAAGCCTCTATTGTCCCGTTTTCAGAGATGATAAAGATAGGTGGTCTTCGTGAGATAATCTGCGGGGGGAATAAGTATTCATGGGCAGGGGTGAGGAATGGGGTGTACACATAATGTTGTTTAGACCGGGCTCTAGGAAATCTCGAATGGTTTCTACGTTTTCCACTTTCTTCCGGTTCATTTATCGAGAGGATTGGTTCGTATCATCGGACTTTACACGTTAGACTTGCAACTGACCCATCCCTCGTACCAGAAGATTTATATACGACCAATAATGTTCAAAGAACACTGGTTTTAACAAGGTGATAATAGATTCATGGTTACTAAGAGAAGGATCGAATCGGTGTGGTGTTTTGGATCGTATTGCGTAATGTCATAAAGCGTCTCTGTATGGAAACAGACTGAATCTCCAAATTCGAAGACTGAACTCAAGTGGTTAAAAGAAAAATTGGAACATGAGGAGACTAAAATTAATCCAAGGCTAAGCGAGATTCGCGACCTAATAAACAAAATTGCAGCAGTGTATGGGCGAGGAAGAAATCTTTTGGAAACAGAAGAGCAAAGTATCATGGCACTGTGAGGGAAATATCAATTCCAAATTTTTCCACAATGTAGTAAAAAGGCGACGGGCGAAGAATAAAATTGTTGCTCTGGAAAATACTGAAGGAATCTTACACGTTACAGAAGGATCAAAAGAAGAGATTGCAGTTCAATATTTTTAAAATTTGTTTTCTTCTTCGAATTCTGAACATATTGTGGAACTATTAGCTGGTGTGTCTGCTCGCGTTTCACAAGATATGAACAATAATCTGACAAGACAGGTTACAGATGTAGAGATTAAAGCTGCAACTTTTGCTATTAAAGGTTGTAAATCCCTAGGAGCTGACAGTATTAATGGATTTTTCTTGCAAAATCATTGGGAAATTATCGGATTGCAAGTCATCTTAGAAGGGGGAAGAAGGTGAACTGATACGGGTTGCTTACCAAATGATTGGAACTTCACTCAAATATATCTTCTACCAAAGTTCCCAATCCACCAAAGATGACCGATTTGAGACCAGTCAGTTTGTGTTCAGTATATTACGAGATTGTATCGCGGATGTTGTTTAAGAGATTGAAAAAATGGCTGCCACAAATGATTTCTGAAACCCAAGGTGCCTTTGTTGAAGGCCGTTTGATATTGGATAATATCTTAATAGCTCATGAGATGATACATGGGTTGAAGAAAATCCAAGATGTAATAAAGATTTATGGCTATAAAGACGGACATGTCTAAAGCTTATGATTGTCTAGAATAAAACTTTCTTGAGGAGCTATTTAAGAAACTTGGATTTGGTTCACTATGGATCCGTTAGATAATATCTTGCATCCGAACTGTCAAATATTCAGTTTTATTGAATGGTACAGCCTACTGTTACATTACTCTAAAATGAGGACTCCGTTAAGGAGGTCCTCTATCTCCTTTCCTATTTATTCTATGTGCAGAGGCACTGATCCATGCTCTACAACGTTCGGAGGCTGCAGGATCCATATTTGGACTTCATCTTTTAGCAAGAAGCTATTCGGTTCAACATTTATTGTTCGCAGACGATAGTCTTTTCATGTGTAAGCGAATTTAACTGAAGCATCAGAGTTATTACGTTGCCTTAAACTTTATGGTGAAGCTTCTTGACAAGTTAACAATTTCAAAAGTTTGTGATTACATTAAGGGATAAGTTTGATCCCATTATGAAGAGATTAATTGGTCTCTATATGGGTACAACAACCAAAGGAGACACATGTAAGTACCTTGGTCTTCCCGAGTGTTGTAGTGGGTCTAAGAAGGAGTTTTTGGTTTATATCTTAGATAGACTCAAGTCCTTTTTGAGTGGGTGGTACCAAAACACTCTATCTCCTGGAGGTAAAGAGATACTCATTAAGTTTGTGGGTTTAGCTCTACCAGTCTATGCGATGTCGTGTTTTAAATTAACAAAACACCAATGCAGAAATTTAGCTAGCACATTAAGTAGTTTCTGGTGGAATAATGTTGAAGATAAAAGGAAAATCCACTAGGTCTCATGGGATAAAATGTGCCAACCGAAAGAGAAAGGAGGTATGAGGTTCAAAGACATCGCAAATTTTAACGAGGCCCTTCTTGCCAAACAAGCTTGGAGGCTACTGTCAGACTCCTAGTCACTGCTGTCTCGGGTTTATAAAGAATGGTATTATAAAAATAAATGTTTTCTGGAAGCTAGAAAAGGACAACGACCGTTGAATGCTTGAAGAAGCATCTTATTTGGACGGGAGCTACTACAAGAAGGAATCGTAAAAAAAATTGCCAATGGTAGAAACACGAAAGTATGGGTGGAAAAGTGGCTTCATGATACAGTCCCTAGACTTCCAGTAAGTAAGCTCCCACACAAAGATATGCATATTTCGGTGTATGACCTTATTACTCCGGATGGTGAATGGAACCACAACTCGTTAGATGAACTCTTTCCACCGGAAGATGTTAAAATCATTTGTGGTACTCTACCATGTACTAAGGAAAAAGATTATTGGTATTGGCTAGACACGAGGGAAGGGAAGTATGCTGTCAAAAGTGAAAGCTGGCTATTATCTTGTCTGAAAAATGATTCAGGAGTTACAAGCCAACGAAAAAATAGAACTAATAAACTGAAGAGTAGGATCTGGAAAATCAAAACTGCGAAAAATTAAATTTTTCCTCTAGAGAGTAGCTTCAAATGCCTTGACAGTAACTGATTATGAAAGACGATGTGGTATTCAGCTGAACAACATATGTCCTAGTTGCAAAAAAGAACCTGAGACAGTTGTACATGCTCTGTTCGAATGTGATCATATATCGAATGTAGGGAGAAAGATGCAGAGCCCCACACTTCCATTTAGGGTGGAAAAATCTCTTGAGAATTATCTTAATATGTTTCTGGAATGGATGTACACTCGAAGAGGGGTTAATAGTGCTCAAAATGTCTTTCCATGGATAATTTGGAATGTATGGAAACAACGTAATGTCATAATCTACTCAGGGAAAAGGTCAAACACAGATTTTATAATTGCTGCATCCTTGGGTAAATCGGAAGAATGGCGAGCAACAAGTTTTTTGTATTATGTGAATCGGAAAAGGTAAAGATTCTTCCACCTGTCGGTCCTTTGAACAAAACCGCCGCAAGGGTTTTTAAATGCAACATGGGCTTAGCAATAAACAAAAATTAACCGTTGTTTGGTAGTGGGTGGATAATAAGGGACACTGAAGGCAATGTGAGGTATCATGCACATGATGCTTTGATCTCGCATATTAACGGACTGGAAGCTGCTTTCAAATGTTTGTTATGGACATTAAACAGTCTACAAGATTTGGGATTAGAAAATTGCAAAGTGTGCTTGGAGTATTCTGCTATTATTGAAGCTGTTCAAAAAGCAAGAGAGTGGCCTTGTTTCCGATCATACTGCAAATTGGAAACAAGGAACTTAGCCGTGAGTGTGATTAGAGATGGGCGTTACACTTCCTACCTCGCAACAGGACATCCGTCATTGATGAATCATACTATAATGTGAGTCATCCTATGATTGATCTATGTTTCTAAAAGAATGAAATTTCTTTTGCGTCTTTCTGGACTTTTGTTGTTTCATGCGTTGTATACTATGTTTTTTTTTCCAGAGTTTTATTGTTTTATGGCTATCATAATAAAATTCAAAAGTTAAGAAAAAACGATTGATCCACACTTGATTCTGTGCCGGGATTCAAGAACCCAAAAGATACTTTTTTGTGTAATTTAAAAATAAATGTAATGCATACAAGTGAGCTTAGTTGTTTACTATTGAGCTTTTAAGAATTGCAAGTTAAAAAGGAAAACACTTCCTAAATGCATAAACAATACTATACAATGCCTTAAAAGACATTTTATAATTTCAAATATAAAGTTTTGTATCTATCATATAGTTATTGGTCTATCGATTTTCTCTAATAGAAAAGACATAAGTTCAAATATACTTGGGATGTGTCTGCTCTTCAAATAAAAATTATATTAAATAGTATGAGCTTCGGCCCTAAAATCTCTTACTCATAAAAAAAAAAGTTTATATCCTCCACTCCAAAAGAAACTCTAGTACTTAAATTCTAGAAGAATACAATGTTCGGGTAGATTTTATCTCAAACCTCAAAAGTTATCTAAGTATTTTCCATATAAATTTGTTGTAATCAAAGGTTCTTGTACTTGTGTTTGAGTTCTTTTGTTATATGATTCTTGTTTGTTTAGATTGAATAAACTCATGTGTATTACTATGAGAGATTAGAGTCCAAATTTTAATTAATGGTATTTATGTGTGTGTTTATAGTTGATTATAAAAATTTATTGTTTTATTTAATTATAATAAATAGTAAATATTATAATACAAATAAATAAAATTTTGAAGTTTTGTTTCAAAAGTATGTTGCTGGAGACTAGACCTAAGACTTCGAAAATGAAGTATTATATTTTTGAAGAAGAAACCAAAATCTTCAAATCTAAAATATGTGAAACTTCAAAAAAGAAGTTTGTTTTTGGAGATACCCTTAGATTGATACATATCTGGAACTTATTATAAATTGGTCCATAACTAAGACTCAGATCTCATCAGGCTTCGTGATGGTATCAATATTCTGGATCAAAATTTATTTTATCTTTCTACGAACATGTAATCTCCAAGAAGTAATCTTTCATATCGATCAACAACACATTGATGGGAAGACGAGTAAGATAGTGAATAATATATAGCGATGGTGATGATTTCTTGGTTAGGTTTGGTCAGACGATGGTGAATTTGGGATTGGTGGGAGTTAAAAGGACTAGGACATAATTATGGATATCTCAACCGTACATTGGAGAGGAGGCCATATGAGATCGGTGGAACTTTATAAGCCCTTTTGTATTCTTCAAAGGGTATGTATGTCTACGCTCTTACTTTCACTTTTCCTCTAACTTTCTTTTTTTGACATTTTTCTTCATTTTTTATGGTTTACTTCTTTTCACATATTTGAACCACATTAAGTATTTAGTTATATCAGGGAAAATGTTTTTCGTCAAAATATTTATTACTCAAACACAGTTTTCTCCATTGAAATTTGATTTTAGAGAATCGTGAAACCTCTTGCGAAAAAATCTAAAATTTGGAAAGATTTGAATTACAAAACAGATTTTGTTGATCCAATCGTTAAAAGAAATATTTAGGTATTAATTGGTTTCAGTAAAAATATACTTTTTTCTTTCTTTTTTTTGCCATTGAAATCAGTCAATTATGTCATGTAAAGCAGATTCTACGATACAAACTTGGAAACCCTACGAATCAGAATGGAGCCAGATGAACAAACTGTAAGACTCCGACCCAACATGCATTGATTGGGAAGCTTATCAATGACCTCAAAATGCACGTTATGTGTTTTTTTTAGTCAACAAATTTGGTGAGGTTAATGAAGCGTTTGATAACAAAACAGTAAAACTTACAAGTACTACATGTTTAAAGTACAGACAAAAGACATAAACTTAAACTACTCATTTTCTGACAGCTAAAAAGTGATTGGTATATGGTGAAAACTTCTTTTATAATAGATAAGCAAGATAACAGAGACTTTAGTGAAGTAAAGTTTACAAAGCAGATTGACATCAACCATCAGATATATGGACTGTTTTCGAATAGAAGTTCAGATACAAAAATTTGACAAAAATTTGATGGACAAGTGGGCGATCATTTATTTGGATATAAATGGTGCAACTACTGACACTGTTATTGTTCATCAAACCTTCACGGCTCATTAAAAGTTTAAAAGCGACAAGTAAATAACAATATGTTTCCCCACTAGCCTTTCTATTCTTAGTATCAATTTTAACTCTAGTGAGTCAAGATGGTTAAACTGTATATATTACACTTAATACCGCATTATTATAGGTGGTATGAATATTACAGTAAGTGTGCACGTTACTTAATAAACTTTAAAAGAGTGAATCTCAAATATGTTTTTGTCAAACAATTGGACAAAATCCTATTTAGTAGCCTAAATAACATATTATTTCATATAGTATAGAGAGATTACATCTCTGATGTCAAAGTTATAAACTAGATCACCATAACCACCAGATTGAAATACTGGCGAACAAATCATAATTTTTAAAATACTGAAAGTTGAATGACAAATTAATTTTTAGTTCAGTGTTTAAATATTCATATTTTGTAGTCTTTTTTAATCAGAATCTATCTTAAAGAAATCAAGAATCATGTAATTCTACATAATAGAATTTAAAATTCCGGTTATATATCAAATTTCGTAGATTTGACAAAAATATAGAAAATTCACATAAGAAAGTACGTTAAATGCTCATAAAAATTTAGGATAATTGGTTAATGCTGAGATTTTCCTAGGGTCGCTTCCTATCCTCGACATGTGGTGTTTGTAAATAAATGAATTGAAAATAATAAATTATTAGGTTGAATGTATGATTTCATGTTGCAGAAAAAAATCAAGGTGGATGAATTAAAGAGCCGTTTATGTAGAAGATATACAAAAGTACATTATCTATTTGTGAAAAGACAACCACCAAAATGTAACACATTTTGATGCATGCCTTTAATTATCATTTCTTGATTATATATATAGCTTCCATACAGTTTCCATATTTCATTCAGAACACAAAACCCTTTGTTTAGTTTGAGCTTCACTGAAATGGCGAATCAAGCAGTTTTTGCAACAATCTTTCTTTTTGTTTTGGCCATTGTTTCCAACTTCGAGCTCTCGGCTTCTTCACTTGTCCACAGCAAGGTCTCTTGCCTCGATTGCCGACACGATTTCGATTTTTCAGGTCTACTCTTTTAACTAGTTGATCACTTGTTTTCTTTAGTGAATTATGTCATCCAAAGGCCAAACCTATTCTTTCATTTTGCAAATTAGTTACACCATTACTTGTAAACTATTTATGGGGAATATATATTTGGTTACATAGTTTTATTTATATATAATATTTATTTTTGCAGATTCTTTTTTACTTGACTCTGACTCCATGTAGTCGGTTCAAATTAGTTACAACTTATTTCATTTTGTAATAAGTTTGAGGCTTGCTTTATAAATTATAGATTGGACCTTATTAATTTATTTTTTTCAATTTTTTTATATCAAATATATCCCGTGAAAAACCTAGTAAAAAGTTAATTTGATTATATAACACACCTAAAATACATAAAAGTATTTTAATATACTTTAACAATTTAAATAATTTCTGCAGATTTAATATTTTTATGGGTACTAGACCCTTAACCAAAGATCAATCCTTGACTATTTTGAGAAAGGTTTTTTTTAATATATTTATGGTTGGTTTCTTTTTTTTTTCTTTAAAACTATGGTGATTTAGGTAAAAAGAAATTTAGGTCCACCACTTAGTATATCTGGTGGCGGATCTAAAAAAGACCATTAGTGAATCAGGTGCACTACACCCAAAAAAACGTTGCTAAATTTTACTTTCTTGCCTTTCATATAAATTTATAATATTTAAATGAACTAGTGCTTCACATTAAAAATAATTTTGGACCACTAGGGTGTATCAATGCAGATATTTTCGTGAAGTTTATACGGTACAATACTTTTGTTCTTCCAGGGATTAAAGTTCTTCTTAAGTGTGATGGAGAGAAAAAAACAACAACGGCGATGTTGGCTTCAGATGGATCTTTCCGGTCATCGGTTTTAACCGGTGACAAAAAACAGTCAATGAACTGTCTTGCAAAGCTTCTGGGAGGTCCTGAACAACTTTATGCTCGCAAACACACAACTTGGTGTCTAAATTGGTTAGGTCCAAAGACGACTCCAATGTCTTAACTACCTCAAACCCACTTTCCTTCACTTTGCTCTTGCCCCAAACCAACCGAAGATAATGTCGGAAATATGTTCGGAGATTCGAAGACTTTTGGATTCCCACCTGCTAGCTTCTTTCCCTTCTTACCAATCATTGGTATCCCTTAAAGTAGTTTTAATGCTACTTTTTAAGATAAGACATATGGTGTGTTGTTGTTTAAGTGAGAATCAAAGATGAATTAAAGTGGAGTCAAGTACCATTATAAAGAGGGAAAAGTAGCAAATTAAAGTTATATGTTTAGTGAGACTTTGTTTATGTTATAAGATATATGTTGTTAGATTGGTTCCTTGTACTTTTCTATCAGTTTGTAAGTTTGTACGAAGTTTGCAATAAGAAGTATGGCGTTAATCCAACCAAAATTGGACATTTGATAGTGAAATTTCATGTTTAAATGTTGTGGTGTGCACAAATATGCTACTAAATTGAAGAAAAAAATTAATTAACTTTAATTGATCTTTACCTTATAATCGTGTGTATATATATAAACGGTTTTTAACAACCAAGAAAGAGAACAGAGTACTACAGACCAAAACAACAACTTTATAATGTAAAAAATTAGTGGGATTAAAGGTAGAAACTTTACCTGACACTAGGGATTATACCCGCGTTATAATATAGACTTGATTTTTTTTGTCAACTAATTTATTGGTTTTTAAATTCCGCTCCTACTATTGCAGGTAGGGGGTTCGATCCATGGTGCCTAGAGGATTTGTAAAGTGACTACACCACTGGGTCATTTGTCCTCGGCAATATGAGACTTGATTATTTTGATTGTTTTTAAACTGTGTTTATATTTTAGAATATTATTTTTGATATGTTGTTTTATGTGTCCGAAATTCGAACCAAAATTGATATGAATTAGAGAAATTGAACTCGACGAAATAACTAAATGGATCCTTCATATATGTACTCGAAAAACCGAACCAAAGTAAAATCAAAAACCAGATTTGAGTTTTTTAGAGTTAATTTATTTTATTGTTTTGAATATTTATATAAAAATACCCGAACACGATATATGTACCGAATAGAACCGAGCCATATCCAAAATTTAAAATTACCGGAATAATTCTTAAATCAAAATAACTAAAATACCGAATTAGATGAACATAACCCGACAAAATACCAGAATGTGTCATATATCTATGTATTCAAAAAATAGAATCCAAACATGAATCATAACCGAATCAATAACCGAATTTGTAACCTATATTTTTTTTTATTAAACTTCACACCATCCAAATATGGTTGTTTTGCATTGCTAAATGGATTGGGTTGGAACCTGAAGCGTTTAGCTTCAGAGCAAGTGACAGCTTAAAGGTCATTAGTTCCATGGCGAAATGAGTATGTCCTTCTCTTGCAGCAATGTGTAGTGGTGTCTCACAAAACGACACTTTATCAAAATTTCTCTAGAATCTCTGGATCTTCAGCAATCAACTCATATGGTCTATTGATATCCCCATCACGAGCTGCTGAGTCCAATCTCTCACAGATATCATCCACAACCATCAACATGAGTAGAGAGAATATTCAGATTCTCGTGGGTCTGAAGTAATCCACAACAATCGAGACCCAAACTGTAGTTTACCAACGTAATCGTTGCCGGAAACAGGACCAGAAATCTCCAACAGTTAATTAAGCACGGCTCTAATAAATTAAATAAACACATAAATATTTTAAATGGATATAGGTTTAACTACTTAAAATGAACACGGATATAAAATCTTAAATAAATATACACAAATATACATGTGTCTAGCCATTTATATAATATGAGTCAAACAATTTACCAATACGGATAGAGATCTGAGTGGAGTTGGAAGTGTTTTTGGTTCTGGGCTTTATCGGATTTCCAATTACTATTAGGTTCTCGTCAATCCATAGTACATGGACTCTAGTATTAGATTTTAAAATATTTTATGATTACCTAGCCTAATGAAACATTTGCCACCACATAATAATCACATAATCTAAAAGTTTAAGAGAAAGACTTAAAACAGTATTTTGATAAGAAAGATCGCAAAACCACTAATAATAATAACAACAATTGAAACAAAATTGTCTTTCAACAAAGTCTCGATCCTACTACCAAGTAATAAGTCTGGAATTAACCAATAAAGAAGACATAACAAAAGGGAAAAATCCAATCTGCTCAAGTGTCTGATGATACTTTAAAACTTAGAAAATCCTGTTTGGTGGACCCATTGTACTCTTCAAGTACAAGCACCTCACCTGCAGAAAGATTCAAGGAAGAGATTAGATACCAATAATTGTATTGAGAAATATAGAGAAGAAATGTCAAGAGTGTTACTAACATTTTGCCAGTTTTTCTTCAAGAGTGAAACAAGGAAGTTAACACTCATCTGAACATTCTGAAAGATCTGCTTCTCTTCCATGGAAAGATTACCGACAGCAACTCCCATACAAAGAACCTTCTTAAGCTGGAACTTCACTGTTGCTTTTGTCTCATTCACTTTGGATTCCAGAGACTCTTGGTGGCTAACAAGAGTTGGGAACTTTCCTGTTTG